>VSMD01108161.1:0-30487 GCA_008750895.1 Mirza zaza | reverse complement strand
CAGGGCTGATTAAAAAAAAAAAAAAAAAAAAAACAGATGTTAAGCTCATGGATATAATGACTGACTTTGCAGAATTACAATTTGAACAACGAACTCTTACACTTTTAAGGGATACATGACCATTTGTTCCTCATGCCCTCTTCCCCCATTCTACCTCAATTTAGGCTAACTGACTCTAGACTTAATAAATCATAACCCTGGAGGAGTTAAACAACTTTCATATCACATTGAAGGTCAACAAATAGACCTTGCAACACTTCTGCATTCCTCACATGTGCAGAAAAGGCAAAACACTCAAGCAAAGATACACACATCTTTAGAATGCAAAATAAATATATAGACAACAAAAATAATATGAAAAGTGGATAAATTTCCACTCCTGCACAGCAGACTTTATTTCTAAACATCTCATTTCTAAACATCTCCCAGAAACTGCAGTGCAGATTTTGCAAACACGATGGATTGCATAAGTAGGATTATGTACTCTTCATGCAAACTCTGAGCCAGCTGTCCATCCAGTTCTATTTCCCAAATAGGAAAAAGCATTACAACCCAGTTTCAACACAACGATGGATAGATAGTGATAAATTCTGAGTCTCTCCTTTCAGGTTAGGAAGAGGAAAATATATTTTAAAAGCTTGTTCAGCTAGACTCCCTTAATGAAAGCAGTGGCATTGAGGTTACATGATTATGATTTTATAATTATATATTCAGGGTATATATCAGAGACCCATACAAAATATTTAAGTGTCATGGGTTTGTTTTCAAAAAAAATCCACATGTTGACATTCTAACCCCCCATACTACAGAAGGTGACCTTATTTGGAGATAGGGCCTTTACAGAGATAATCAGGTTAAAATGAGGTTATTTGGGTGAGTTCTAATCTGACTGAAGTCCTTAAAAAGGGGGGGTTTGGAAACAGACATAAACACACAGGAGGAATGCTATATAAGAATGAAGGCAGAGAGCAAGGTGATGATTCTACAAGCCAAGGAACACCAAAAAATTGCCAACAAAGCATCAGAAGCTAGAAGACTTTCACAGCCCAACAACTTGGTCTTGGATTTCTAACCTCCAGAACTATAAGACTATAAATTTTTGTCTATAAGCCACTCAGTTTGTGCTAGAAACATCATGTCAGAAATAAAAGAGGGAACACATTACCTCTAATAACAACTCTAATCTTTTATTATTGCATTTACTCTAACAAAGAGTTTAGTCGATTCTCTCCAAAATAAAAGGCAGAAATTAAAGTAACTGCCTTTATAACACAAACCCAAAATTCCATTACATTTTATTCAGTAAAATTGGATTCCTTTCTTATTCCTAAATTATCCAGATAACAGTCTTAACCTTCAAGTTTGGCTGGTCATTGTGAAGTAAATCTGATTTCAAGTAAAGTGGTTTAGATCACCTTTGATCAAAAAGACTTAACGCCTCCGTTTATCTTTGTTCATTGGCCCAGAGAGAAGATAACAGAAAAAGGCTGGGTTTTTCTTCTCCTAACCTGCCTGCTAAGCAAATTGGCCCTGGGTTCATTGTCTCACCTACTTTTCCTTTTCAGTTCTACTTGGGTTTGTGTTTCTTCTTATACAAGTGGTGGGGGTTGCGGTCAGTGGAGATAGTGTTGAAAATGCAAAAGTAACAATGCCATTTGGAGATACCTTAAAGTGATACAAGTGAATCTACCATTTGATCCAGCAATCCCATTACTGGGCATCTACCCAAAAGATCCAATGACACTCTACAAGAAAGACACCTGCACTCAAATGTTTATAGCAGCACAATTCATAATTGCAAGGCTGTGGAAACAGCCCAAGTGCCCATCAATCCAAGAATGGATTAATAAAATGTGGTATATGTATACCATGGAGTACTATTCAGCTCTAAGAAACAACGGTGATATAGCACATCTTATATTTTCCTGGTTAGAGCTGGAACCCATACTNGCAAGGCTGTGGAAACAGCCCAAGTGCCCATCAATCCAAGAATGGATTAATAAAATGTGGTATATGTATACCATCGAGTACTATTCAGCTCTAAGAAACAACGGTGATATAGCACATCTTATATTTTCCTGGTTAGAGCTGGAACCCATACTACTAAGTGAAGTATCCCAAGAATGGAAAAACAAGAACCACATATACTCCCCAGCAAACTGGTATTAACTGAGCAGCACCTAAGTGGACACATAGGTACTACAGTAATAGGGTATCGGGCAGGGGGGTGGGGGGGTGGGTATATACATACATAATGAGTGAGATGTGCACCATCTGGGGGATGGTCATGCTGTAGACTCAGACTTGTGGGGGGAGGGGGGAAAGGGCATTTATTGAAACCTTAAAATCTGTACCCCCATCATATGCTGAAATAAAAAAAAAAAGTAACAATGCCAACTATCAGTGATAGTCTATATGTCAGGTAGGGTTAAGATCCAGTGTCTACCTAGAAGACTAAGGGTTCTCAACTTTTCTATTTCGGATGTATTAGCATCCTACCTAGCTTAAAAAGGAAACAGAGCTTTAGTGGGGAGTTCTAAATCTGATATCCCTGACCCCCTGACTCCAACTATTTTTTTATAGACCAGCGTACAATTTGGCAAAACTATATGGTTCCTAGCTACCTATTTATTCATTGACAAATCTGAGCATGACTTTCAATTGTTTCTTAATTAGGAATCAAGAAAGCACTAAGGTCAGTCTGAGATCTGTTGCCAATCCAATCTCAGTTGGAGCCACAAGCAGACATGGATGTAAAATGGAGTTTGGAATTATTCAATCATCACTCAAGGAACAAGGGTTCTAGGAGAAGCAAATGGTCCTGCTCTTGTCTCTGTTATCATTTTGTTAAAAAAAAAATAGCTGTTCACCCAATTGCAGAAGCCTACTCAAAAATGCAAAGAGTGCATTCACCAACCTGAGCATTCAAAATGGCAAATGCTGACTTGTGCAGTTAGATAGTAGGCCTTTGGAAAAGGCTTTGAGGTGCATGTGTTTTGAGCAGAAATAAAACTTCAAAACCTCAAGGAATCTCTTCAATTTCAGCCTCTTCTACCCTCCCCACTGCCCAATCCATCCACCTGACACTCTTTCCATTTCAGGTTTTGCTATATGTTCCGGTTTCTCTGCATGCCTCACCCCCCTTGGGATTTGACCCTCTCAATTAATAAGACATGACATTTAATTGAGAGGCTGCTTCAGGTTCTATGTTAAGGAGGATTCCGAGGACTTAGTGGGAAAGGGTACCACAACAATTAGCAATATCTACCATAGTCACTGGAGAGTGAAATGGGAAAACACCTGCTGTATATTGGCTAACCCTCCTCTGTATTATTAAATTCCATGCTTTGGTTTAATTATTTTCTCAAATACATACACACACACACACTTCATTTTAAAAGAGTTATTTTAGTTCTTATATATTTTATTCTTATATCTCATAGTTGCCACGTGATCAAGACAATTTTATTCATGTGGTAACCACATGGTATTCCAAGTTCAGACATTTGAAAAGGGAAGTTGCAAATTTAACTTGTAAAACAATAATAGTAACCTGACAAATTATAAGCATTAACACATATATTTATTAACCATATTGCCTCAAAAGGTCCTGAATAAAGACAGTGCCAAATGAATCTGGTTCTGATGAACCAGAAGAGGAAAAACAGAAGGTCTACAGCATGGGGGTGGGGCCTGGGAGGCCAAGTCTAGTGGAATGGAGAGTCTTTGAAACAACAGGGCTAGGAACATGGAGGAGATCCTGGAAAAAAGGAAGGGCCCTTGAAAAGGAAAAAGCACCAAAATCAAATCTCATTTCAGGGTTTTAAGGGTAGATGCTGACTATAGGGAACATCTTGTGAATGAGATGGTGTTCGACTCTGTCCCAAAATGGATAACCCTGAAACTGAAATCCACAAAGAGAAAAATCACATGAATTAAAGCTTCCGTAGTCTATCTTTAAACAGAATTTTGGGGGAAAAAATCTATTTAAAACAAGCATTTTAGAAAAGCATCCTTTTCCTGGCATGATTATTATGTGCTTCATGTTGGCAGGAAGACTTCATTTCCAGTGATATTTTCCAATTGTTAAAATAAAAAAGTCTCTGCCGCTTTCTTTGCAATCCATAATTTTATATTTTTAATTTGGATAACTCGAGTGTCTCAAAGCAGAAATAAGCTGCATATTCATGAGCTCTGATTTGCTGTAATCATTATTTCAAAGGCTCTGCATCAGTGAAGACTCCACGTACTTCAGCCCTTGTTCTCAAGCAATTATAACCAATTGGCTTGTTGCTGAGAGAGTTGGGAGACCCCACTTCTTCATCTCCACTTTGAAGGGCTCTATTGGCTGATCTAAGATCAACTTTCCTTGCTACAAAACAGGGCTGATAATTAGTTGTTTCAATGTTGGCAGGAGGGATAAAAGTCTGTTTAATATGTTAACTAGAGAATTGCTAACTTTCCGTCAATCAGCCTTTGATCCTAAACAGCAAAGGGAAAAACTAAAGGAAAAGTAGGATATATATTTTTTTCTATTTATTTTTCATTATTCAAATATGATGAGGATACAAATATTTTTGGTTACATGGATTGCTTTTTTTATGCTTGAATCAGGGTTGTACATGTGCCCACAACCCAGATAGTGTTGATTGTATCCATTAGGTAGGTTTTAACCCATACCCTCCTATCCCTTCCCCCCCTGCCTGATTTCCACTGAGTTTTACTTCCCTTTGTGTACATGTATGCTTATCGGCCAATTTAATAGCAAGTACATGTAGTGTTTGTTTTTCCGTTCTTTAGATACTTCACTTAGGATAATGGTCTCCAGTTCTACCCAAATTGTTGGAAAAGGCCTTAAATCTTCCTTTTTTATGGCTGAGTAGTATTCCATAATAGATATATACCACATTTTGTTCATCCTCTCATGAATTGATGGGCACTTGGGTTGATTCCACATCATTGAAACTGTGAATTGTGCTACAATAAACATTTGAGTACAGGTGTCTTTTTCATAAAATGACTTCTTTTCCTTTGCATAAACACCCAGTAGTGGGGTTGCTTGATCAAATGGTAGGTCTACTTTTAGTTCTTTGAGGAATTTCTATACAGTTTTCCATAGAGGTTGTACTAATTTACAGTCCCACTAAGAGTGTATTCTTACTGGAAAAAAAAAAAAGGAGTGTATATGCGTTCCTTTCTGTCTGCATCCATGCCAGCATCTATTGGTTTTGAACTTTTTAATAAAAGCCATTTTAACTAGGGTAAGGTGATATCTCATTGTGGTTTTAATTTGCATTTACCTAATTATTAGTGATGTTGAGCATTTTTTCACGTTTATTGGCTGTTTGTCTATCTTCTTTTGAAAAAGTTCTGTCCATGTCTTTTGCCCACTTTTTAATGGAATTGCTTGTTTTATCTTGCTAATTTGCTTGAGTTCTTTGTAGATTCTGATCATTAGCCTTTTATTGGATTATAGATTGTGAATATTTTCTCCCATTCTGTAGGTTGTCTATTTGTTTTTTTGATTATTTCCTAAGCTGTCAGAAGCTTTTTAATTTAATCAAGTCCCATTTGTTTAATTTTGGTGTTGCTGTGATTACCACTGGGGTCTTCTTCATAAATTCTTTACCTAGGCTGATATCTAGAAGAGTTCTTCCAACATTTTCCTCTAGCATTTTTATGGTTTCATGCCTTACATTTAAGTCTTTTATTCATCCTGAATTAATTTTTATGAGTGCTGAGAGATATGGATCCTGTTTTATTTTCTGCCTGTGGCTATCCAGTTCTCCCAGCACTATTTATTAAATAGGGCTTCTTTTCTCCATTGTATATTGTTGTTGCTTTGTCAAAAATCAGCTGGGTATATATAGATATTTTTATATCTGGGTTCTCTGTTCTGTTCCATTGATCTATGTCTCTATTTTTATGCCAATACCATGATGTTTTGTTTACTATAGCCTTGTAGTATGATTTGAAGTCTGGTAATGTGATACTTCCAGATTTGTTCTTTTTGCTTAAGATTGCTTTGGGCTCTTTTCTGGTTACAAATAAGGTATAGAATTATTTTTTCTAGATCTTTGAAATGTGATGTTGGTATTTTGATGGGATTTGCACTGAATCTGTAAATCACTTTGAGTAGTATGGACATTTTAACAATGTTGATTCTACTGATCCATAAATATGATATGTTTTCCATTTGTTTGTGTCATCTGCACTTTCTTTCTTCAATATTTTGTAGTTCTCTTTGTGGAGCTCTTTTACCTCCTTGGTTAAGTATATTCCTGGGTATTTCATTTTCTTTGTGGCTATTGTGAGTGGTGTCGAGTCCTTGATTTGAATCTCAGATTGACTGTTATTGGTGTATAGAATGCTACTGATTTGTGTACATTGATTTTATAACCTGAGGCTTTGCTGAACTTATTTATTAATTCCAGGAGTTTATTGTTGGAGTCTTTGAGGTTATATAGATATAAGATCATATTGTCAGCAAAAAGTGATACTTTGACCTCCTCTTTGTATGCCTTTTATTTCTATCTCTTCCCTGATTGCTCTGGCTAGGACTTCTAATACTATGTTGAATAGAAGTGGTGGCAGTAGGCACCCTTGCCTTGTTCCGGTTCTTAGGGGAAATGCTCTCAACTTTTCTCTATTCAGTATGTTTCTGGCTGTGGGTTTGTCATATAAGGCTTTTATAAACTTGAGGTATATTCCTTCTATGCCTAGTTTATTGAGGGTTTTATCATGAAAGGATGTCAAATTTTGTTGAATGCTTTTTTTGTATCTATTGAGAATATCATGTAGTCTTTGTTTTGCTTATGTTTACTTGGTGAATCACATTTATTGATTTTCATATGTTGAACCATTCTTGCATCCCTATGATGAAGTCCACTTGGTCATGACATATTATCTTTTTGATGTGCTGTAGAATTCAGTTTGTGTATTTATCCATTGATTTATTTATTGAATTGATACTAAGGAAATAATAACCTTTTCTGTTGTTGCAAGCAAGGACTACGTCTTAAACTTCTTTGTATCTCTAAAAGTGCTTAGTAAAATGCCTCCTAAACACAGTTGTAAAGAAATAATGGAGAGTTGTCTAATTTTTTTTGTTCCCCTGACTTCTTCCTCATTGTGCCATTCACCAAAGACACAGCTGCTCTTTCCCACCTCTGAGTCCCTGTACCTGTCATCCCCCTCTCTGGAAGGCTCTTCCCCATCTCTTCAATTGGGCAGCTTATTCTCATCCTTCAGGTCTTGGTTTAATAGCCACATTCTCACCCAGGGCCTCCTGGATCATCCTGCGTGAACCCCAGCTCCTCACTATCTTACACCCCTAGTGGCCTCTTTAATTGTGCTCATCACAATCTGAATGACCAGGGTGTGTTCCACACAAGCTGTTTGAGAAAAGGGAACCTAAGTAACTCATTCATGGCTACATGCCAAGCATTATGCCAGCAACTTAAAAAGGCTTATCAAATATTCACTGGAAAAGTGAGCAAAAGATGGCAAAGCAGAGACCCAAAGTGAATGTTCTATATAGGATTAGGAGTATAGGAGCTGACTCCTACTTGTCCTACGTTAGGATTAGAAAATATGGACTCGGGGCACTTGATTTTCTTTCTTCATTATTTAAAAAATTGATCAACTGATGAAATTCATTCCAGGGTGCAAGTTCAGCACATTGGTGGGTTCTGAAGGCTTCACTCCCCAACCTGAGGCTTTGGCTTGATCCCAGACAACGATTAAAGCCTCTGAAATTAAGACTGTTTATTACATCAGGGATTTTTGTGTTTCTTTTGAAAATTCAACCCCACCTTCTATTTAAGAAATCAGCACTTATGTTTCAGTTTTTTTCTGGTTTCGTTACAGAGAAAGAGCAGGTCGATTCTTAGGACAATGATTAAAATGCCTTTTCCTCTGTCTACTAATCTCTCTATATAAGTGGATCAGAGCTGACAGACCATTGCAGCAGAACGGCACCCAACTGACAATATTGACTGAAAAGCAACTACCTTGCTTATTTTCTGTTGACTTAATGATGGGACAGGCACAAACAGCCCTTGCTATCTTAGCTTTTAGACTAATCTTGTCATGGTGCTTAGCCACTACCATATTGGTCATGTAGAGAGAGCTATCCAGCTAAAAATAAAAGCCTGCCCAAGGACATTTTGAAATTATCACAATGTCAGAATCACTCTTACATCTAGAGTTTTCTCTGTTTCATCATATCAATCACACGCAAATGCACCCCGAATCCCTTATTAAAAATAATTTTTGCGGTAAAAACATCCTTAAACATTTTATAAATTTTAGTTGTTAGATTATTTGGCTCTTTGTGATATATTTAATGTATGCAAGCAATCACCTCAAACAATAGGAATTCTTATGAGGTGAGAAAATCTTAAGAAATCTTAAGAAAAAGATTTTAAATTGAATAAAATTTTTATGACTAATGTATTTAAGAATGATTAAAATTAACAAAATATGTTTTGTGAATATTTGATTTAACATTTATTCCATTATGATTTTTAGTTTTTTTATTGCATTTTTGAACCAATTAAATATTTTTTTCACATCCCAAACACAATCCTTTAGAAAGCTTCTAAGCTTTAATCTCTCTGCCAGTAGTGCCTTGCAAATAAATCAACCCTACAAGTGCCTAATCCATTCAAAAGTCAGATTTAGAACTGATCACTTTCAATTGATAACTGTTCTTTATGGTAAAATTGCTGGTAGATCATCCTGAAAATATGTCCTAAAATAAAATAAATACATAATATTCATGGGGTAGAGAAATGAATAGGCTCTTGATTCTCTTCAACAAAAGACTTAAGAGAAATGAAATATTTCTGACAGCCCTAAATACAGAGTCTATCAAATAGTAGGTACTCAAATATTTCTACTCTCGTGAGTTTACATTATATAGAATGGCCCAGAAATAACATCATCAGTTTTTCCACCTAAACCAAATACCCACACATCTTCATTTGGTCGTAGAAGTGATGATATTAAAATATTTTACCCTGAACTTATATTTCCTTTGTGTCCAACTATTTGGAAACTTCTGTTATGCAAGAAGTTCTTTGCAAAAGTTGTTTTATTCAGTTTCAAACAAATCATTTGCATACAAAATATTCTCTCACTTACACAGTGGAAGAACTTCTGGTCATCAATATTTTCTAAGAAAGTGTACATGGGGTGCAAATGAGTGGGTGAAATAACCCAGAGCATGCTGTTAATATATTCACATTCTTGCTCCCATGCAGTTCGGTATTAGCATTTGGTGTAACTTGAAGCAAACTTTTAAAAATCATATTGGTGATTAGGTAATTTTTCTCTTCCACTGTGCAATTTTTCTGAAGCTCATCTCTTGAAATGAGTGCATTAATATTAAAGTTTGCAAAATAGCAACCTTGGAAAAAATGTCTGCTTTGACTTTTCCCCTTACAGAAGTGACTTCATTAGTGGCTACAGCTATCTTATGCCCAATCAACTGAATAATGATGATGATAATTAGTATTTATTGAGCACTGCAATATGCCAAAACTGTGCCAAGCACTTTACATACATTTAATTTACCTCATTTAATTTCTACAACAAAACTATGAGACAGATATTATTATCTCCATCCTATAGAAGAGGGAACTGAGGCTCAGAAAATTTAGGTAAATTATACAAAATCTCATATATGATAAAGAGTACAATCAGAGTTCAAAGTCTGGCAGTCTGACCCAAAAGTTCATACTTCTAACTAGTTTTTTCTTAAGTGGATAGTTTAATTCAACTGATTATTTAATAGGCATAAGCAAAATTCTAAAAGACGATGGAATTTGTTTTTGTACTAAACCAACAATAATTTTGACATTATGATGACAAAAACACTACAGCCAGAACTTCCAAGAACTGAGTTGATTATTTCTTATTGTCAATTATTCAAGACTATTTAACTGGTAGTAAACACAGTTCAAGATTTTCTGGGAGGGAGTTGGGGGTTCAGGTATTCTCACATCAGTCACATCAACTTAAAAGATGTACTCTAAGAAAACTACAGCTTCATATTCAAAATAAATATTGATTGCCCTGATTTTTTTTTCTCTAACTATTGAAAAAGATGTGGAAAGAGATGTGGTAAGCTTGACTGAAGACATGATCAAGAAGATCAAAAAATATCACTCCCTGTTCCATGCTCCTTGGCATTAAAATTTCCCAGTGAACTAATCTATTTTGACATCTATTTGAATAACTCTATTTGACTTAGGTGATTCGTCAGAGAAATTGATAGCCAAAGAACTGAGAATATCCTTTTCCACTTGTGAAAAATCTGTATTGTCTTCTTGAAGCTTTCTTTTGTGATCTTTATTAAGCACAAGCAAGGGAAGCACGAAAGATTCACCAGAATTCAATGGAGCTCTTCATTTGTTTTCTTATATAGTGGAATCTCTCTCTCACTCTCTCTTTCTGACGCACACATGCACACACACAACCAAAATGACCTTTATTTACTTCACAATTGCATGCAAACCTCAGCTACTCATAGGTTTTTAGGATTCTAATATTATTTATTTCTGCATGCTTTCATCAGAGGTTTACGAGTACTGTTACATCTCAGGCACTGTGAACAACCCAAAGTATAGATGATGAATAATCCATAATTGCTATTGGATTTTGAAGGATCTTTAGGTAAGGAGACAGTCATTATTTTTAAAAGAGCTAACTTTTTTGAGCATTTATATGCCCAGTTGAGTGGTCTCCATTTATTCTCTGGCTTAGTCATCACAAGAGTTGCATGGTGTAGGTTCTATTATTAATATGGTTTTCTATTTGTCAATTGAGGTAACCAAAGCTTAGATAAGCCAAGTAAGTTAAACAGAATCACAGAGTTAGTGACAGAACTACTGCTACTATTACTAGTAGAAGCTCATATATATTAAGCTTCTATTATGTACCAGAAATTGTCCTAAGCACCTTATATAGATTAGCTTATTGACTCTCACTACCCTCCTTTTACTGATGAGGGAACAGCAGCACAAAGACTTTAGTTAAGGTCTCCAAAGTTACTCACACTAGAAGGTGGTAAAGCTAAGAAGCAAACCCAGCACTATGATACCAGTTGTTCTCAATAACTCTCAGACTCAAGTCTGACCATGCCAAAACTCATGCTGTTAATCACTGTGAAACTGAACGATAAAGCATGGTTCCCATGATTAGGATAATATTTCAGTCTTCCTGGTCAGGGGATACTAAGGAAAGAAGAGGACTTAAAGACCATACTTTATTCAACAGACCAAATGTAATACTTTAATAATACTTTCTGATTTCGATCTACAAATTATATTCTGAAGTTATAAAATTCAGCAAAGAAACAGGGCTCCATTCAAGTCCAAATACATGCTTCTGTTTTGCCACCTGTTTTTCCTATTTACAATAAAAGAATAAGTGACTAATAGTCATCTACAATATAATAGCACTTTCCAACTTGGATCAGTGTGTTCCATAAGCTCCATGATAGCAAAAATTAAGTCCATTGTTATTTGCCATTTTGTTCCAAAAATCTCTCATAGAAATTGGAACATAGTAGACACTTAATAAATTTTTATTGGATAAATGTTGGAAAAAACCTATCTGATCAAGCATTTTGGAGTATTTCCAGCACTGGGAATAGGGTGAATCAAGAGAATGGTGCAAAATTTAAGGGGTCATCAAACAACTCCTTTGACTTCAGGCTTCAATACAGTTCAGCACAGCATTGTTACAAATATTGTTCTTTTAAAATTTTTTATTATTTTCTCATCATGGTTTATTTTGCATTAATTTTGTACCATTCCTGATTACATGCACTCTTCCTCTCACTTTTCTGCCATATACTGGCTATTTTATCACAAAATAAGTTATTGAAAGTTTCTGAGACTAAGTTTCCTCACTGGTAAAATGGGAATAATAATATTTAATTTATTGGACTGTTTAAGATATTCCCTGACTTGGTGCCTGGCATATAATTGGTACCCAATAAATATTACTCCCATTCCTTACTGAGAGAAGTGTTTACTAGATCTTTTCTTTATATGGTTAATCATTTCATTTAATTTTTCTTCCCCATGAAGACTAACCAATCCTTATAGTATATATCATTCAAACAACTATTTCTCCCAACAGAAATCTGTATCTAAATGATGCCAAGAGAGTGGTTGATTTAGAAAAAAATCAGACAGAGAAAAAGGCAACCAAATATTGTTTCATTGGTGAGACAGACTAATACCATTCACGGTTTACACCTTGTGGTTTCATCAACCTACCTGATAGACTCAATCAAGATACAGTAGAAATTCTCTTACCAGACTCAGTAGATTAATCAAAATCCTTTAACTCCTCTGCAAAACATACTGACTGGTAGCCAGGGCAAGCTGAATGTTTGGGGCTTGTATGTTACCTTTTAGAATGCCCACACACTTCTGCTGGCTTCAGATGAACTGTATGCTTACTAAGATTGTACTTGTTATTAGACAGTAAAATTAAATGTATATGGCAAAGAAAAATGAGTGAAAAACTGGGGAAAAGTTGATATTTCTATGAGAACTAACTTGAATGCTTTAGGAAAAAGTCAATAAAAGCAATATAAGGCAAGAATATAAGGAAATGACTCAAGAAAGGAACCTATCTTCCTGGATATACACAGAAGTAGAGGATTTTCGATGTGAAGACAACTTTAATACAAAGTAAAAAGTGATGCATGCTATAAGAAAATCACACCTAAATTTCTATGAACTTTGGAGCAAAATCCTTCTCCTCTACATAGCATAGTCTTCTCTATATACTCTTCATCCAAGCTTCTTATATGCTGTGAAAAATTCTCACCATAAATTTATGAGCTGCGATGTTTAAACTGTTCCTTTTGTGGCTGTTGAACATGGGAAAGGTGGATGCACAAGATTCATATTGGGGATGAGGTTGGGTCCTTGGATTTCAGTGAAGAGGGGGAATATGTACTGTTGAGGTTCCACCTGAATGCTCCTTCAGCTCTATGCAGAACAAGATGAAGTAAATGCACTCTTAAAGAGGATGGTATGAATTAAAGTTCTGAAAAGGAGAATAATTAGAAGATACTTGCTTTCTAAGATGCTTAAAAAGACCATTTAAATACACTAGTAGAGATTACAAAACATAGGATATATATGAAGCTTGTTTCTTCATGACTAGATTCAGATTATGATTCTGAGGGGGACACCACTATTATCACAGTAGTGATGTTGTGTCTACCTTTGTGAATTAGCACCTGATACTCATTTGTCCTGTTACAATTAATGTTAATTTTATTCACTCAGTTAATGTGCTCTTTGACAGGTTTTCTACTATAGAGATAATTGTTTTTCTCTGCTATTAATAAGTACCTTGGGAAGATTTACCAACTGATGCACATAAACCATTACATTTAATGTGGAAGTTCCCCATTCTGAGATTCTCTTTTGTATAGCTTGCTTTGGAAAATGAAGGCTCTCATCTTTGTTTATTGGTTCAATAAACTGAGATAAACCCAGCCTCTACCACTTATTGGAAGTTTAACAAAATATTCTCATGAACCAGAAGCACTGGCATCCCTGATGAGATTGTTAGAAATTCAGAAATTCAGGTTTCACTCTATATCTTTTGAATAAAAATCTTCATTTTACCAAGAAAAAAAGTAAAAAAATAATGCACGCTATAAGAAAATCAAACCTAAAGGAGAAAAAGGGTTACAATTCTAACATAAAGTTGGAATCAGAGATTTAATTTCTAAATCCTAATTAAGCTGATTTCTTTTCTATAATAAATCTAGAAAAGGCTAAAATGGCACCACTGCAAATAAAACCAGTGCAATTTCTAATGCTGCAATGCAGAGAACAGTTATTTTTACAACTTATGTATGATTTCTATTTTATCGTACAACTTGGAGTTGTATCTACTGTAATCTGCTAAGATTTTAATAAGTCTTCTAATCCCGACGACTGTTCCTCAAGGATGTAATGAGCGCGGTTAATGGCAAATTAAGGCTAACCTAGGTTCCAAACTCATTTCTGCCTTTTGGCTGGGAAGTCTTGGGCTCTTTGCTAAACCTCTCTGACCATCAGTTTTCTCCAATGTCAAATTATAGGTAATAACATTTATTTCATAGGGATGATGTGAGAATTAAATGAAACAATTTATGCAAGTGCTGGCGTATGGCAGTTACCCTTCTCGGCTGCAAGGCCCCCACGGGTTTAATTAAAGCTTTGGCTCTCTGCCTCTCAGTGAACAAAAAACTTTGAGTGTCATAATTAATGGAAGAAGTCCAAAAAAATAGAATGTCAAAACCATGCGCAGGATAGAAACGAATGAGCTGGCATCCTTTTCAAACTCCTAAACTCATTCCCCGCTCCCACCCGCCTAAATTTAGACGGGCCTGGCTGCTTGAAAATGGCACGAGACTGCCATCTAGTGGGTAAATGAGCGAAGACCAAACCTTTTGCATTTAGCAACGGAGGTATGAATCTTTCCAAAAGGCACTGTCTAATTTTCAAAAACACCTCCTCTACACAAGACTTAATTGGCAGCAAAGTGCCAAATGTTTTAATCACAGCAACAACTCTGCTGACACAAACACATTCTTCTAGTTCTCTTCAACTGCGTGTCCTCTTCTCAGCCAGCCTCTCGCTGTTCTGTGGTTTTACAGTCTTCCACCCTGTCAAAACCAGCTGTCAGCCAGCTATTATGTGGAAAAGAATCTAATTAATTTACATTGATATTTTATTGTTTAAAATCCTACTGTACCAGCACTCTAGGAGGCCGAGGCGGGCGGATTGCTCGAGGTCAGGAGTTCGAAACCAGCCTGAGCAAGAGGGAGACCCCATCTCTACTATAAATAGAAAGAAATTAATTGGCCAACTAATATATAGAGAAAAAATCAGCCAGGCATGGTGGCACATGCCTGTAGTCCCAGCTATTTGGGAGGCTGAGGCAGCAGGATTGCTTGAGCCCAGGAGTTTGAGGTTGCTGTGAGCTAGGCTGACGCCAGGCACTCACTCTAGCCTGGGCAACAAAGTCTCAAAAAATAAAAATAAAATAAAATCCTACTGTAAAGTCATTCCATAAAGTATTTGAATTTTTATTTGATTTAATATAGATGTTATTTACTTCGTGTTCCATTTTATACTGTATTTAGTTAAAAACACAATTATCTTTTTTAAATAGATTTATAGTATGCATGTGCAGATTTGTTACACGGATGTGTTAGTAGTGGTGAAGTCTGGGCTTTTTGTGTAACCCTCACCCAATTAGTATATGTAGTACCCATTAGGTAATTTCTCATCCCTCACCCCCCTGTCACCTTTCTGAGTCTTCAACATCCATTATTCTACTATGTTCATGTGTTTTCCTTATTTAGCTCCCCCTTATAAGTGAGAACACAGTACTTGACTTTCTGTTTCTGAGTTATTTCACTTAAGATAATGGCTTCCAGTTCCATCCATATTGCTGCAAATGGTAGGATTTCAGGATTTCATTCTATGTTATGGCTGAGTAGTATTCCATGGTGTGTGTGTTGGGGGGGAGTGTATAATTTTATATATATATAATTTTCCTTTTTTGTATTTTTGTTTTTAATTTCAATAGATTTTGTTACATGGATGAATTGTATAATGTTGAAGTCAGGGCTTTCAGTGTATCCTTCACCATAATAGTGTACATTGTACCTGATATGTAGATTTTTTTAGCTCTCCTCCCCGCCCCACCCTTATCCCTTCTTAGTTTTCAATATCCATTATACTACTTTATGACCATATATACCACTTGTTTATTTCCCACTTATAAGTGAGAACATGTGGTATTTGTTTTTCCTTTCTGAAATATTTCACTTAGTATAATGATCTACGACTCTATATTTCATTCCTTTTAGTGGCTGAGTATTATTCCATGGTATATACACACCATATTTTCTTTATGTACTCATCAGTTGATGGACACTTAGGTGGATTCCATGTCTTTGCAATTCTGAATTGTATAGCAATGAACATTGGGGTACAGACGTCTTTTTTATAAAATGATTTATTTTTCTTTGGTTAAATACCCAGTGGTGGAATTGCTGGTTGGAATAGTAGATCTATTTCTAGTTCTTTGAGAAATCTACATACTGTTTTCTATAGAGGTTGTGATAATTTACATTCCCATCAATAGTGTATAAGCATTCTCTTTTCGTTATATCCTCACGAACATCTATTGTTTTTTTTATTTTTTAATAATAGCCATTCTGGAGTAAGATGGAATCTCGTTGTGTTTTTTATTTTTATTTATCTGATGATTAGTGATGTTGAGTATTTCTTTATGTTTGATCATTTGTATGTTTTCTTTTGAAAAATGTCTGTTCATGTCCATTGCCCACTTTTTGATGGGGTTGTTTTTATCTTGCTCAGTTGTTTCAGTTCCTTGTAGATTCTGGATATTAGTCCTTTGTTATATGCATAGTTTGTGAATATTTTCAGCAAAGTCTCAGGTTACAAAATCAATGTATACAAATCAGTAGCATTCCTATACACCAATAACAGTCAAGATAAGAGTCAAGTTAAAGACTCAATATCATTCACAATAGCCACAAAGAAAATAAAATACCTAGGAATATACTTAGGAACATACCAAGGAGGTGGAAGATCTCTACAAAGAGAAATATAAAACACTAAGGAAAGAAATTGCAGATGGCATAAACAAATAGAAAAGAATATCATGCTTATAGATCAGTAGAATCAACATTGTTAAAATGTCCATACAGCCCAAAGTGATTTACATATTTAATGCCATCCCCATTAAAATGTCAATGTTGTATTTCACAGATCTAGAAAAAATAATTCTATGTTTTGTCTGGAACCATAAAAGAGCCCAAATAGCCAAAGCAATCCTAAGCAAAAGGAACAAAGATGGAGGCATCACATTACCAGACTTCAAACTACACTACAAGACGATAGTAATCAAAATAGCATAGTATTGGCACAAAAATAGAGACATAGACTAATAGATGGGAACAGAGAACCCATATATAAAATCATGCACATACAGCCAATTGATCTTTGACAAATCAGACAACAATATACACTGGGGGAAAGAAGCCCTATTCAATAAATGGTGCTGGGAAAATTGGATAGTCACGTGCAAAAGAATGAAACAGGAACCATATCTCTCAGCACTCATAAAAATTAATTCAGGATGGATAAAAGACTTAAATGTAAGGCATGCAACCATAAGAATTCTAGGAGAAAATGCAGGGAAAATTCTTCTAGATATCAGCCTAACAAAAAATTTATGACTAAGAGTTGATTAAATTAAAAGGTTTCTGTACAGCTGAGGAAATAATCAACAGAGCAAAGAGACAACCCACAGAATGGGAGAAAATATTCACAAGCTGCAAGCTGTACATCCTATAAGGGGCTAATATCAAAAATATACAAAGAACTCTAATAAATCAACAATTAAAAAGCAAACAATGCCATTAAAAGTGGGCAAAAGACATGAACAAAAGCTTTTAAAAAGAAGATAGACAAATAGCCAGTAAACATTTGAAAAAATGCTCAACATCACTAAGTTTCAGGGAAATGAAAATTAAAACCATAATGAGATATCACCTTACCCCAGTTAGAATGGCTTTTATTAAAAAGTCCAAAAACAATAGATACTGGCATGGATTCAGAGAGAAAGGAATGTTTATACACTGTTGGTGGGACTGCATATTAGTACAATCTCTGTGGAAAACAATGTAGAGATTCCTCAAAGAACTAAAAAGTAGATTCTACCATTTGATCCAGCAATTCCACTGCTGGATATCTACTCAAAGGAAAAGAAGTCATTTTATCAGAAAGACACCTGTACTCAAATGTTTATTGTAGCACAACTCACAATTGCAAAGGTGTGTAATCAACTCAAATGCCCATCAATTCATTAGCACATTAAGAAAATGTGGTATATGTATAACATGGAGTACTACTCAGCCGTAGAAAAACAATTTGGATGGAACTGGAGACCATTATCCTTTTTTTTTTTTTTTTTTTTTTTTTTTTTTGAGACAGTGTCTTACTCTGTTGCCCAGGCTAGAGTGCCGTGGCATCAGCTTAGCTCACAGCAACCTCACACTCCTGGGCTCAAGCAATCCTTCTGCCTCAGCCTCCTGAGTAGCTGGGACTACAGCCACGTGCCACGATACCCAGCTAATTTTTTCTATATATTTGTTTTTAGTTGGCCAATTAATTTCTTTCTATTTATAGTAGAGATGGGGGTCTCACTCTTGCTCAGGCTGGTTTCGAACTCCTGACCTTGAGCGATCCACCCACCTCAGCCTTCCAGAGTGCTAGGATTACAGGCGTGAGCCACCGCGCCCGTCCAGAGACCATTATCCTAATTTAAATATCTGAAGAATGGAAAAACAAATACTACATGTACTTGCTATTAAATTGGAACTAACCGATGAGCACACAATGTACACAGAGGGAAGTAAAACTCGGTGGAAATCAAACATGGCCTGGGGAGTGGAGGGGTTGGGCTAAAATCGATTACCTAATGGGTTAATGAACACTATTTGGGTGATGGGCACACATAGCAGTGACTCAAGCATTACAAAAGTGATCCATGTAACCAAAAACATTTGTACCTCCTTAATATTTTGAAACAAAAAACCACTATAGCTACTCCTGCTCACTTTTTGTTTCAATTTGCATAGAATATCTTTTTCCAACCTTTTACCTTGAGTATGTAAGAATCTTTAACAGTTAGGTGGATTTCTTGAAGTCAGCATATGGTTGAATTCTGTTTTTATAAATCTACTTGCTAATCTATATTTTTCAATTAAGTGTACAATTCTTTAAGGCAGTGTCTCTCATACTTTGGTGTGTATCAGAATATTCTGGAGGGTTTTTCAAAGCTCATAGTACTATCCACATCACTAGACTTTCTAAAAATGTGAATTTCTAATGAGTTCCCAGATGATATGATGTTGCTGGTCCAGGTACCACACTTTGGGAACTATGGACCAACTTCTAATGATAGAATTTCATAATAGGACACAGCTGATGAAGGACATCATTTTAAAAGCACCTTTGGAGACCTTTCTTATGTTATTGTCTACATTTCTGAAAGTCATTCATTCTCTTCATCTTCACTGCCACTACTATACTTGAGGTGACCACCACCTCTCCCGTCATCGTTCCTCAGGTCTCAGCATTCATGTTACTTCCTCCAAGATAATTTCCCTGACCACCAGTCTAGGTTATAGGCACCTCTTAAGACTTTCATAGCATTCTACACTTCCCTCAGCACTCAATCCATTACCATAATAAATGTTAAGTCGAGTGTTCACTTGTTCCAATCTCAGTCTGGGTGCTGATTGCTTTATCATACACACATTGTATTCTGAGCAGGGCTTCACTTGGAATAGGTGTTCAGTATTTATTGAATGAATGAATGAGTGTATGAGCAGCTGCCCTTTCTATTTGACCCCTTATCCATTACATAAAAAAGATGAGTAGCTATGAGTAAAATTTTTTTCAGTTCAGAAAAGATATCTGGTCTTAGCAGGAGCTCGCTGATTTCCCAGTGGATTATGAGTAACTCTGGTTTGAATAACATATTGTTGTGAATTCACCTTATACTAATGATTTAATGTAAGCAATGCTCTGCAAAAGTTCAACAAACAGATTAAAGTTTTATGACATGTCAGGCACTGTGCTAGAAACTCCAAGCAAAAGGACCTCCTAATCTCTCATGTGAGACAGGCACACAAACAATTAGAATAGTGCTGTAATATCACAGAGAAGGGAACAGTATGGGCCAATCAGGAAAGCCTTCAGATAGAAAAGTGTATTAGGCCCTTGTATTGAGTTGAAGAGTGGCCCCAAAAGATATCTAAGTCCTAATCCTCAGTATCTGTGAATGTGATATTAATTGAAGAAAAGGTCTTTGCAGATGTAATTAAGTTAAGGATCTTGAGATGAGATCATCCTGGATTTAGGGTGGGCCCTACATTTAATGACTGCTATCCTTATTAGAGAAAAGAGAGGAAGATTTGAGAAGGAAGAGGAGAAATAGGAGAAGACCAAAACGGAGGTAGCAATTAAACTGATAAGTTAAAGAAACCAAGGGTTGCCAGCTACTTCCAGAAGCTAGGAGAAAAGCATGGAACTGATTCTCCCTTAGAGTCTCCAGAAGGAGCCAATCCTGTCAACACCTTGATTTTGGACTGCTGTCCTCCAGAATCATGTGAGAATAAATTTCTGTTGTTTTAAGTCATCAAGTTTGTGATAATCTGTTACAGCAGCTGTAGGAAACTAATACAGACTTGAAGGATAAGTAGAAAGATAGCTGTTAGACAACAAAATAGAAAGAAAGGAAGTATGAGATCATAGAACTATCGTGTGTCTGATGATGAAATACCAAGGGAAATAAGTCAGTTCACAAAGTAAATTGCCATCAGTTGAGAGGGGCTGTGAATCTCACATGGTGTTAGAAACTAGAGTCATATTAAGAGGTATTTGGATATTATTATTATGGATAGAAAACTCAGCAATGAGGGAGTTAGCTATTATCATTGCTGTTACCCAGGAACACTTCAATACTAGCTGGAGTCTTGGACCCTATCTCCAGAGCAGAAATCTAGTAATCCAGTTGGGCCATGTGGAAGCCTTCTTTTACCTAAGCCTCAGACTAAAACAGGTTCTGAGTCCTGCTCACCCTGTGGCCTTCCTCCCACCTCCAATGGCCTCCACTACTATGTTGCAATAAAAATGAATCAAGCTGGCATCCTGTAGCATCACCTGAAATGGAGCCAGTAGTCTAAGAGGAATCATGTTTAGCTCCCAATGCCTGTCACTGAGACACTCTAGGCCACTGTTCTGGGACTCAGAACAATGTGGAAGAGACAGGACAAGTGAGAATGACTGCATTTACTCCCCTACACGTAAATGCCCTTCTCAAATTCTGTCAAAGGTTGATGTTATATTTTATATATATATATATATATATATACATGTTGATATAAAGAAAATATAATCTGCATAAGTATTTACTATCTCCTATTGATTGATGGATTTTTTCTTTTTTTCTTTTTACCTAAATTAAGTCACTTCATAACTGGAAGATACTCTGGAATCTATACAGTTGAATTTTAGGCTTTTGAACATGTTCTTCTGTTAGTAAGAGACTCCCTGTCTTCTTCTACCAATCTGGTAAACTTAGTTGTATTAATAAAATGTTCTCACAGCACCTCTTAATATATAACTCTGTAAAATAGGATGTTGAAAAGAAAATATGATTAAACAGATATATTTTAAACCCAAAGAAGAAGAATTCAACCTACTTACTTTGAAATACGCATTCTTCCTCAGTACTTGCCCCTTGGTGGCTATAGTCTTAGTAGAGATGCTGTTCTACATTGAAAATGGTCCTTCTCAGACTCTAAGCCAAATGTCCCCATCATTCTAACCTCAGAAACTCCACCCACACTCCTCTCAGACCCCACAACTCACCAGTCTGGATTTGATCCATCTCCCAAACCAAGCCAGATGGTGCTCGCACACCCCTGATCCTCTGTCTGGGAGACCAGCCAGCAGACTAAAGAAGCACTTGATCAGCCCAAGACTTCAGAGGCGAGTTAAGTGAGCCAGTTCCTAAAATTATAACCTGAGCTTCTGGTCCAATACAGGAAGAGTGCACATGGTCCACCAGACTTTGCTTATCCCATACTGATCTATATGATCTAGATTTATCAAAATGTTGCTTTTGCCCCCTCAACAGATTGTGCTGTTTAAACTTCTTCCATTTCCACTTCTTTATCACTATGTCTCCCTGGGGTTGGATGTCAAGGAGCCAGGATACTAAAATTGCCACAGCAATAAATAGTCTCTATAATCTTCACAGTTAAGAGATCAACTCTAGGGCCAGGCGAGGTGGCTCACACCTGTAATCCTAGCACTCTGGGAGGCCAAGGCGAGAGGATTGCTTGAGCTCAGGAGTTCGAGACCAGCCTGAGCAAGAGCGAGACCCTGTCTCTACTATAAATAGAAAGAAATTAGCCAAACAACTAAAAATAGAAAGAAATTAGCCTGGCATGGTAGCACGTGCCTTGTAGTCCCAGCTACTCGGGAGGCTGAGGCAGGAGGATCACTTAAGCCCCGGAGTTTGAGGTTGCTGTGAGCTAGGCTGAAGCCACGGCACTCTAGCCCAGGCAACAGAGTGAGACTCTGTCTCAAAAATAAATAAATGAAAATTAAAAATAAATTAGAAAAAAGAAAGAGATCAACTCTAGCCTCCCAATAAGCCTTTAAACATTGTAGTTTCATATTAATTTATTAATATGTCAGGCCATAGTGAGGAAGTGGAACAAAATTCAAACACACATAGTATATGTGGCACTTAATTCACCAACTCAAATATATAAGAAATTTCACATTTATCTATGTCCTTTAAACTCAATTCTGTCATTATTTCCTTCTCCAGGTTACACGGGAATCTGGGAGCTTATAAGTACCTGAAAAAAAAAAATCGACAAAAGTCATTTAATCTTCAGTCAATCTGATTGCTGCCACTATCCTCATTGTCTAATTTTTCAGGGCCCCTTGAAGTGGGCACCTTCGCTGCTACCCCATCAATGGGCACAAGAGACTTTGCCCAGACCAGTAGCCTAAGGTTCAGGCTCCTGGGGTTCCGCACACCATTGGTGGTTTTGCCACTTTCTAGGTGGAGACAAGGGCTGCTGCCAAGATTCCTACACATCACATTGCTATTGTGTCCTGGCCTTTTACCCCTCTAATTATATAGCTGAAAATCACTCTCCAAAAGCCTAATGTCTGACTTTGCTAGAACTCTGCCCTGCCCTAGAATGAATGGACAAAAGGTACTCACATGCTGCTACAGCCACATGCCTACTCCTTCTACTGTCTGAATTTTCTCCAATGAACACTGATATTTTAGTTCTGATATGTGTGCCCTCTGGTCTTTTGCCCTTGTTTGCATATCAGACACCCTATCCTAGAAAGAGAGAAGATGAATTTCTGGAGTAAGAATCATGTCATCATTTTATATCATTTTTAAAAAATTATTGTTTTCTGATACTCTAAAGCCATGCAAAAGCATTAAGGACATTTTGGGCTTCCTTTTAACATGGCAGACTAAATACAGGTGTTCATTGCCTCTCCCTTCAGACACCCGCTGAAACAACTGTAAAATAAATGTAAAAAGTCTAAACCTAAAATGCAAAGAGAACAGGGAAAGAAAACATGAAGAAAAAATTAACATGTTTTTGAAAGGTGAAAAGTAGATAGAGGAAAGTAACTGATTTATCAGTGCTGAGAAAGCTTAAAACGTGACCTCAGAAGAGAGGTTTGCCTCCCTGCTCCCCACAAAAAGAAAATCCATTCAGTAAAAAAAAGAGAGAGAGAGAGAAAGAAAAGAAAAGAAAAAGAAGGAAGAGAGGGAGTGAGAAGAGAGAAAGTACCTGGAATTGAAGGTTCCAGGTACCCTAAAAGACAGAGTGAGATGTGGGTGGTCAGTTGAAAATCTATATAAGGAGCAATTAAACTCCCAGATCTCGATGCCCACATCACAGCCAACCCCACAGAACACTGCAGAGCTTATTCTCTAAAGACACCCTGCAGCAAAGAGATCCTAGATTCTGGAATACCACGCACTAGGAAAGCAAGAGGCACCTTACTGAAAACAGGGGGACTGAGAACTCTACCTCCCTTCCCCTGCCTCACTCCCAAAATACTGTCAGCTAAACTTACTTAAGATAAAATCTGCAGACAAAATGTTTGAGGATCCCTTGGTGGAGAAAATGAATGCCCCCCAAAAAGCTCTACAGATAATAACTTTTGTGAATAGATCTCCCAATTGTTTCATCACCATACCAGAGGTGATTACGCCCAATCACTTTGGCATAATGGACATTTTAGACCATATAATTCTTTGCTGTGGGCAGCTGTCATGTGCATTATTGGATGTTTAGCAGCATCCTTGGTCCCTCCCACTAAATGTCAGTGGTAACAATTAAAAACATTTCCAGATGCTGCCAAATGTTCCTCTGGGAGAAAGATTGCCCCCTGGATGAGAATTCCTGCCCTGCAAGTAAAACCATCAATCAATAAATACCACAAACATGCACACAGCTTCCAATCAGCTTTCCAATTACTTACTTTCAGGGATGAACTGTCAGTAAAGACTCCGGAGTAAAATAATAAAGAGGCTAAAACAAACAGAATAAAGAAACTCTCTTAAGAATCACATGGGGAGTACTTTTGTGTATGTTTAAATTATCTGTGATTAAAAAAAAAATTAAGCACAAGATAAAGAAAATATGGAGGTAAATGTAAGAAGGAATAGTTAAAATGTTGAGGACTTTTATCTCAAAACTGAGGTGTGTGAAGGGTGGGGGCAGATGATTTGAGTCATATCGATAGATATGGAATTAGGTCTTACTGTTACCATTGAGAAGACATAAGGTGATAACTGCCAAGATTCTTAGACCAGTGATATAAAAAACTTAAAAGAGAAAAATAATCCTAGCTCTCTGGGAGGCCGAGGTGGGCGGATCGTTTGAGCTCAGGAGTTCGAGACCAGCCTGAGCAAGAGCGAGACCCCATCTCTACTATAAATAGAAAGAAATTAATTGGCCAACTAATACATATAGAAAAAAATTAGCCGGGCATGGTGGCACATGCCTGTAGTCTCAGCTACTTGGGAGGCTGAGGCAGCAGGATTGCTTGAGCCCAGGAGTTTGAGGTTGCTGTGAGCTAGGCTGACGCCACGGCACTCACTCTAGCCTGGGCAATAAAGTGAGACTCTGTCTCAAAAAAAAAAAAAAAAAAGAGAAAAAGTTATTTTTCTTTTGGGGATCAGGGAATCAGAGGTGTCTTCACCCCAGAAGCTGAGTTTGAACTATCCTAAAGGGCTGGTAACAATTTAGAAGAGCAGAGGGAAGGTGGTAGGAGACATTTCAGGCAGAAGAATTTGTGTTTAGATGAGATCTTGCATACAAGTTAGGAAAGGTCCAAGCATATAGAGACAACAGAATCAAGTTTAGTAGAGCAGTAACAGGGAAACCAGAGTAAGAGTTGAGTTTCCTTAACTGGACAATGAAAGGGCTGCAGTGGACAATTCCCAAGGTCATATCAAACTCTAACATTCTAAAAACCCACCGTAATTCTAGAATATTTTAAGGGGCAGGTCAACCCAGTGTTTGGGATTAGGAAGTATCTGTAGGATTCTAGTCTTGGACTATGTTTATATCCAGGCCTCTGAAAGGCATCAGTTTGGGATAACCTCATTATTTGAGGGTAACTGACAAAAGGAACATTAAATCTATTTAAAAAGAAAATATCATTTCATATTTAATGATGAGAAAATTTTCTAGTGATAATCATATTGAGAAAAGAAACTAAAAATTATTTTTAAAAATTAATCTTGTACTTAAAATTAGTTTATAATTACCATTATGACCTAATTCCTACAACAAACAAACAAAAAATTGAATTAAAGATTAATTTTTGTTTTATTTTTGGCATGATTCTTTTGACAAAATTGTATGAGAGCCCATGTGTCAGTCTTTCATATTCAATTTTCAGATTTTTGCAAAATATTCTAGAGTTTCATCAATTCTCCCAAAGGCTTCGTCTTATCTTTTGATAATCATTTCTGGATTATCTGTGTTGTCATTAACCTTTTACAAAGTTTGCAGTTTCGTTTTGTAATCTATTTGTGCTCTATTTACATTATTTATTTGGCTTGACTCTGATCTGATGGGTAGGCTGGCCACAAATGCTAATGAGTAAAAGAATCTTTGATATGAGTCTAATTCCATAACTGTTTGGTTCCTTAATGTGTTAATATTATGATTCACTATTATAACAGTGGGGTTGCCTGAATCATAAGCACTTATTTAACAAGAACTCTCTGTTCCTACCACAGTTGTCTTAAGCTTACATATAAAATCAAGGCTCTATTGTCCAGAAGAATGATAAAGGAGAATTAGTCAAATATTTTGGTTAACTGGTAATATTAGTGTTTCCTTAACCTTTAACCTACAACTCTTGGGAGTACACAGGGAGTAACAGCATATGATGAAGAGTATGAAGCAACAATCTCTTCTCAAATCAGAATAGTAACTAACTCTCACAACCCAATATTCACTTAAGGCTCTATTCCAGTAATTTTCAGCATTTGGTGCCAGTAATTAAACTGGAATTTGCATAAAAATATAAAATGTGTCCATGTCTAGAACTTTCTGAGTGGCAAAATGACAAACAATAAAATTTTGAAATAGTTCTTTTCCCCACCAACTGTGGAAGTTTCTCAACAGGCACATGTTGGCCATGGAAATGAGCAGGCCTGGTTACACAAATGCCAATCACTTAGCATTTAAAGCAGCATGAATAAGGCACTGCGGATGTTCTTGGCAACAGAATTGTTCTTTCTCAATGGAATTCTAGGTGACCTTCAAATCTATTTCCTTTTCTGATTTTCCCTGACATATTACTTTTTTCAACATTCATCTTTAAAACTGTCTAATCTTGGCAGGGCACGGTGGCTCACTGTAATCCTAGCACTCTGGGAGGCTGAGGCGGGAGGATCGCTTGAGGTCAGGAGTTCGAAACCAGCCTGAGCAAGAGCGAGACCCCGTCTCTACTAAAAATAGAAAGAAATTAATTGGACAACTGAAAATAAATAGAAAAAATTAGCTAGGCATGGTGGTGCATGCCTGTAGTCCCAGCTACTTGGGAGGCTGAGGCAGAAGGATCGCTTGAGCCCAGGAGTTTGAGGTTGTTGTGAGCTAGGATGACACCATGGCACTCACTCTAGCCTGGGCAACAAAGTGAGACTCTGTCTCAAAAACAAAAAACAAACAAAAAAAACCTGTCTAATCTTTACTCATTTTATAAGTAAATGGTTTCAGAGTTTTAAAAAAGAGCCTACACTGATAACATCCTGAATATTTTGGACAGCAATATTTCCATACAAGTTTAAGCATCAGTGATAAAGGAACTTATTAGAACATTCTCTTCATATTCTGAGATTAGTGAATTTGTAAAAATAAATTCTACTTTGCAAGGATTTGCACGAAAAGCTTGGTTGACTTAATCCTTAGAAAACTTTACTGTTCCTTCACAGAACTGGCCCATGTATGATAGACTATTTGGCTCCCTACCTAGTATTTGAAGGTTATTGAATGAGCTGCCAAAATATCTCCCCCAGAGGTATGCTTTATTGCCTAAAATTCCCACTTTGACATTAATATCTTTAGATTTCAACATTGCCTTATTAAAATTTGTATATTGCCATTAAGAGGTGTGGGAGATTGTATGTTCTAAAAATAGCCACAGCAATATTTCTAGTCTTCTCACACACACTTTCAGAACCTTGCCACTCTTCAAAAGTTGAAGCCTATTTTCTCTTTCCTTAAATTAGGAAGGCTATTTTGACTGCCTTGACCAACAGAAAACAACAGAAGAGATACTGCATGACTTCTGAGACTGGTTTGGAAAAGACAACACAGCTTCTGCCCAAAGTGTACATGATCTGTCTCTCTCTTTATCTCTTTCTCTCTTAGTGCTTATCCTTGGAACTCAGCCACCGTGCTGTGAGAAAGCCAAGTAGCCACATTGACAGATCACATAATCTGGCCACAAGCAAAGTTGAAGTTCCAGCTGACAGCCAGCATGAAGGCCACACAATGAGCAAGTGAAGTGTTCAGAGAATCAAGCCACTCTAGCTGATTCTAGCTGAGTGTAGCAGAGACTGAGTTGTCATCACATCTTCCCAAATTGTAAATTTTTCAGTAAAATAAAAAACATCATTGCTTTAAGACACTTAGCTTTAGGTTCATATTCTCTCTCTCTCTCTCTCTCTCTCTCTCTCTCTCTCTCTGGTGTTTTGTTTTGTTTTGTCTTATGTAGTCATAGATAACTAGAACAGGGCTAGCACATTAATATTGGTGCAAGTTAATTTTTCAGATTATCTAGCTATTTTGTAATAGATACAAAAACCATAGGGGCATTAACATTGTTCAGATAAAATTTAATGAAGAGAAAAGAGAAGCAGGAAAGTACTGTATCTTAAAGCAAAAATTTTTTCTACTCACGATGAGTAGATCTGGTGGAGATGGGAAGGAGAGGAGAGAAGAGAGGCAGAGGGGGAAATGGAGATAAGTAAGGATTTTCAAAGGGAAATTATTTGGTTGGGGAGTATGGGCTAGCATTGCATATTTTACAGCTATGAGACTTTTTTAAATAAACAAATTCCATAGAGTACTACTCAGCAGTAAGAAAGAATGAAATAATGGCTTTTGCAGCAACTGGGATGGAACTGGAAGCCATTTTCCTAAGTGAAGTAACTCAGAAAGAGAAAAATAAATGCCACTTGTTCTCAGTTGGGAATTAGAGCTAAACTATGGCTACAGAATGGCACACAGAGTGGCATAATGGACATTGGAGACTCACAAGGGGGAAGGAAGGGAGGGGGTGAGGGGTAAAAAACTACCTGTGAGGTACAATGGACAATACTCGGGTGATGGGTACACCAAAAGCCCAAACTCCACCACTATACAATATATATATACATGTAATGGAATTTAACTTGTACCCCCTAAACCTATTAAAATGAAAAAATTAAATCCCCAGCAAAAATAAACAAACAAACCTTGACTAATTATACTTAACCATTATTATTAATTTTCCACTCCTTTTTTTTTTTGAGGTAGCCAAGGACTTCAAACTATATACAGAAGAGTTTTCTTACCAATTCCACATATATAAAGAAATTCAGAGGGAAACAATCTTCTACAACCCCTATCCTATATACTAGAAAAATTCAAGTTATCCATAGCCTTCTACACATATGACTCAGTGCCCTCAGGAAAATGCTGTGACTTCTTTCTATATGATAAACACACATACTATCCTTCTACATAACTATATACATGTATACACACAAACATATATGAACATATACACACATATTTTTTTAGTTCAGCAATGATAGAGTACAATAAAATGTTGCAAAATAATAAACAAATGGACATAACAAATGATTTACCTTACTAATTGTTATTTAGTTTAATACTGCAATTATGGCATAATTTCCCTGGAAGTAAATTAATTATAAAATGTAGTACTTAGAAATTCATCCAGAAAGATATTATGACAAGAAAAAACTGCATGCAAAGTCACTATAGAGAACTTAAAAACAGGGCCTAAAAAAACACATGAAGCAGGCCGGGCGTGGTGGCTCACCCCTGTAATCCTAGCACTCTGGGAGGCCGAGGCGGGAGGATCACTTGAGGTCAGGAGTTCAAGACCAGCCTGGAGTTCAAGACCAGCCTGAGCAAGAGCCAGACCCCGTCTCTATTAAAAATAGAAAGAAATTAGCTGGACAACTAAAAATATATAGAAAAAATTAGGCAGGCATGGTGGCGCATGCCTGTAGTCCGAGCTACTTGGGAAGCTGAGACAGTAGAATTGCTTGAGCCCAGGAGTCTGAGGTTGCTGTGAGCTAGACTGATGCCACAGCACTCTAGCCAGGGCAACAGAGTGAGATTCTGTCTCAAAAAAAAAAAAAAAAAAAGAAAAGAAAAGAAAAGAAAAGAAAAGAAAAGAAAAAGAAAAAGAAAAGAAAGAAAAAGAAAAAGAAAAAAAAAGAAAAGCTGGAGGCTTTATGTGTCACTTTCAATGATAGATAATAGAACAATTGTGCAAAAGATTTATAAGAAATCAGAAGACTTGCACAACACTATTAAACAACTAGATCTAATGCACATCTAGAGAATAGTCCACCCACAACAGCAAAATACACATTCTTCTAAGGCAAACATGGAATAGAATAGACCATACACAAGGCTGTAAACCAAGTCTCAATACATTAGAGGAATTGAAATCATACAAGGTATATTCTCCAACTACAAAGAAATGAAATTAGAAATTAAGAACAATAGGAAGTCTGAGACATCCACAAATATGTGGAAATTAGACAAGAAACTCTTAAATAACCAAAGGGTCAGAAAAGGAATCAAAGAATAAACTAGAAAATACCATTAGATGAATGAAAATAAAAACAACATACCAAAGCTTTTGGATGCAACTAAAGGAGTGCTCAGAGGGAAATTTATAGCTTTAAGTGCTTATTTTAAAAAAAAGATCTCCACTCAACTTTGTCACTTCCCACCTTTGAAAACTAAGAAAAGAAGAGCAAACTAAAACCAAAGCAAGGCCAAGGAAGGAAATATTGAGATTAGAATGGAAATAAATGAAATGTAGAATAGAAAAACAATAGAGAAAATTAAGAAAACCAAAACCAAAAATTGGTTGTTTGAAAATATAAACAAAATTGGCAAATCTTTAGCTAAAATTGGCCTAGACAAAAATAAGATTCAAATTATAAAAATCAAGAATGAAAGGGGAGACATCACTACCATCTCTCATTGAAATAAAAAGGATTACAAAGGAATAATATGAATAATTAC
>VSMD01108159.1:0-17294 GCA_008750895.1 Mirza zaza | reverse complement strand
TTTGGAGACATGGAGAAAGAGTGTGAAGTGCTGTCTCACTTCATGGTTCTGTTCTGGGAGGCTGGAGGACTCAGAGACCGGCCACCCTATTTCTCCTCTTGAGTAAGCGAGGCAATTCCAGGTGGTCCCACTTGCAGATAAGAGGTGGAGTCTGTGGGGTGAACTGACAGTCCAAATGCCAGGCAGCCCCAGGATCCGGGGGCTTCTGACCTGTGGTTTCACTGCACAGAGTGACCGGGACACTCCTCAATTCTGAGCACTGCTTTCTCCTCGGTGGCATCCACCGCTGGTTCCTCCCTTCTGCGTTCATGCTTTTCCTCATTAGAGGTGTGGCTTCTCAGTGTCCCGGCACAGTTCTTTGGCTCTGGTCATGGTCGAGGTCAGCCTCTTCCTCCGGCCCCCAGGTCGAGGCTGTGGGGCCACCACACCTTCCCCTTCTGAGCTGCACAGAGCTTTCGGGTGGTGTCTGCAGGAATCTGAAGTTCCTGCACTAAACCAATGACAAAGCTGATTTCCAAATGGTTTTAATGATAGACAATCTGCATACCAATGGACTCATCTGCGCACATGCCACTTAGAACAATGCCGGAAAAATATGTAAAAAGGTCTGTGATGGTGATGACAATTGCTTCCACTGTGCTGACCTTCAGAAAATGAAACAAACAAAAAGTACAGTTCTCTTCGGAGGAGACATTAATGATCATTAGGAATGGGTACAGCTGCGTCGTGCAAGCACTTTGTTAAAAATATTCTTTTCATTTTGTGTCGGTCCCATAATTATAATGGAAGTATTGTGCAAGTCAGCCAGTAAGCATGTGCAGTGAAGTATTTAGGTTCTGTAACACCCGTGCGGTCTTTAAAGCGCATTGTCAAGTGTGCCGCTGTGCCCGCTCTCCCTGTGGCTCCCCTTACGGGTGGTCTCTGAGCTTTAAGGTGGCGCGGGCCGCCAGTCGCGATGGCCCTTTGCTCTGTCTCCATGCTTGCATCACGCGCACACGGGCTTCCACGAAGGGCTCCCTGTTGAGCTCTGAGATCTTGTTCCAGTTAATTTGGGGCAACAAGGCTGTGACCTCCTCCATCACGAGGACCATGTGGACCACAATCCTTTCTCTCCTGGAGCCAACACCTCCACGTGCAAGAAAGCCATGTCACGTGGGCAAGGCAACTCTGTGGCCAGTGGCAAAAGCGCCCACTGAGGCAGGAGACACTGAGTAGAGCAAGAGATGCCCATGTCCCCTAAGAACATGATGTAGGACCTGTCCCTTAGTTGCTCTTTCGGGCAAGGCAGGCCTTGAGGGTCACCTAAGGTTCTGTCAGGCCAAGGTCAGCTCCTAGGAGGAGAGGGGGTGGCTGGTGGTCCTCCTGACCAGGGCATGTGGCAGTTCCCATGCACAGGTAAGGGCTGTGAGGGGACAGCTGTGAGCAGAAGCAAGCAGGCCGGAGGTGGTGGCACCAGGAGATGGAAGGTCCTAGCCTGTCCCTAACTCTCTAGCCCCAGCGCCTTCAGGCACACTCCCTTCAGAGCACCTCAGAATGAAGTTTCTGCAGAAACATTGGCTTCTTTCATGACATTTCCGGGCCTGGTGACTGCCGCCCTTCCCACAGGCTCGAGGCCCCATGGGACCGTCCTCCTCAGCTTGATGCTGGGGATTATCTCAGGCAGAAGGGAAAGAGTAGGTCCCAGCCCTGGGCCAGCTCCTGTGTGCTCTGCTCTCAGGAGAAGCCTGAGCCCTGTAGGTGATGGTTAGGACCTCCCTGCCTCACCTGGGGAGCTGGGGCAGGGGCACCTTAGTCAGGCCACTTTTCTTGAGCTCTGGTCTCTGGTTTCCATTATGGGGGGCAGGTGGGGAGACAGGTGGCTGAGCGGCTGCCTCCCAGGGGGCCAGGGCTAGGGAGCCCACCTGCTCTGCGTGTCTTCTGCCCTCTCTAGGAGCTGTGCCACCATCCCTGTCCCTCAACCAGTGGTCAGAACAAAAGGTACAGGTGCCAAGGGCACTTGGGCTCTACTTAGGTCCTGAGTCGAACCAACCAACTGCAGAAGGACTTCCCGAGACCAGGGGGACGTCTGATGTAGCCTGAGTCTGTCAAAGACTCGCCCTGCCCTGAGTCCCCTGAGATGCTCCCCTGAGCATCTCTGTGACTCTGACCAGCTCTTCGCCTGCCCCCGGGCCCTGTCTTGACCACTCTCTCCAGTTTTAGCAAGAATCCCATGGAGTCAGCCTAGTGGAAACCCCCCACCCCAGAATCCAAGTCGACATCTGGTCAGATTCCTCGTCCGCTCGTCCACCCAGACCCCCGCCCACTCCACTGCTCTCCCCGCGCCTCATGAGATGATCCAGAGCTTCAGTGGCCGAGACCCCCAGAGAGGCTCCTCCCAGCCTCCCCTGCCCACTGTTGCCACCTCAGGTCCCCACTCTGCCAGCCCTCTGCCTCCTGCCCTGCTCCCGACCGACCTTTCTCTTCCTGCTCAGTCCCTCAAATCCCTACAGTCCCCCAGGACTCTGGGAACCCCAAAATCAGCTGCCTGAGGCTGGGAAGGAAAAAGGCTAATTGGCAGCAGATGGACTGTGTGGGCTACTCAGGGGACGCTTTGGAGACATTGGTGGCTGCTGGTGTCTCCTCAGCCACCTGCTGACGTTGTGGCCCATGCGGGACAAGGAGATGGTGAAAGTCTTCTTCCCAAATACTGGTCGAAAAAGAAAAGCCCTTATTGAGTAGGTTGCCTCAACTTATCTCATTTTTGTCAGAAGCATAATTCAAATAATAATATAAATTTGAGCTAAACTAACGATTTTTTTATTGCTGTGTTCCTTGATTCATGGCTAAAATTTTATAATGAAATTATAAGATCTCTGTATCTGTCTACATTCATATGTGTATGTGTGTGTTATGTATATGTGACATTTTTCTGCCTCTGAATGGTATTACCAAATTAATTTATAAAATTCCTTAGAAGAGTTCTATTCAAACTGGCTTAGAGAAAAGTTAAGTGCTTATATAAGTTAGAACTCCCAGAAATAGAAACTAACCCTAACATTTTTCAAGTTCACATTATCTAGGATGATCTTTGGTAAATAAAGCTAGTGGAGATGTTTTTGTTAAGCAAAACTGTTACGTCTTCAGACTTGTCAGCTGTACGTATAGCATAGACATAATTTTGTTCTACTTGGGTCACTAGTCAAATCAGGTTAAACACAGCTAACAGGGAACTTGAGATGATGGTTAGCTTTGTTTTGTGTTATAATAGTATGCCAGCCTAAAAATAGTTTCTAAAATCTTTTTGGTGACTTACAACCTTAGAGTTATGATCATTTAAGTAATAGAGTTTCATTAATAATTTTAAAATAAGATAAACTATTGAACATTCAATATAACCACAAGTTTAAGTTTATAAACTTTTGGCTTCTTATTTCACATGGTACAGAGAGACCAAATATATTTGAGTTTATTAACAGAGATGTTTTTGCTATGTTGAAAAATTGCTCTGTAGAAAAACATGTCTCTAAAAATTGTAAGATGGTATCTTCATGAAATGTGCTCATTTGCTACAGAATGCTGGCATGTGACACACCATCACAACTGTCTACTTCCTAGCATTCTCTGTTAAAAACTGTGATTGACATATGTGATTAAAACTACTAGAAATAACAAGGTGAAGGGAAACAACTTTGTGTGCAAAGTATTCGAGGAAAGTAGGCTATGTTCTTGATAAGGATGAGGAAAGGTAGGAAGTATGAGGGTGTGTTTTTTCTTAAGGAAAAACAAAGTAATTTTGTCCTAAGATAGCTTGTTTAATGCAAAACAAAAGATAAAGGACACAAAACCTAAAGATGTAGAGGACCTGTGAGGAAAAAAAGAGAAGGAGAAAGAAAAAAATCTTCTCTCATGGTCAAGCTAGGCTAAGAGTAAATGGATTTTATTATAAAGTTTTCAAATGAGCTTTAATATTAATAGTTCACCAACTCAGGGCTGGAGTTTGATTTTCTCTCTCTGCTAAAAGGACAAACTTTTCTTGGATTATTGGTTTGTTCTCAATAAGGGATTTGTAAGAAGTTTTTCTTTATCTGTCGAGTAATTTTCCTAGGAAACAACGATTCTGTGTCTTATCAAAATAATTTCCTGTTTCATGTTTTCTTCCTCATGTTTTTGATTACTTAAGAAAATTGAGTCTTCTCAATATTGAAAGAGCTAAGGTTTTTTTTTAACGACTATGTTATTTTCTGTTTGCTTTTAAAATCTTTTATTGTCATTTACATCAAATGGATAATTAAATATTGTTTCATAGTAGCTTGTGATTCTATTTAGTTAAGTATTCAAACCTTCGGACATTTTTTGACAACTTCCCCAAACCAAATTCTAAATGAAATCTTTTTGATCTCAAACTAATTTTGAGATTTCCCAGAGGGCCTTGGAAAATATCAAAGAATTTTTTCTCTCACCTTGCAAAAAGACAAAAATGTTAAGCTAACCAGCTTTATTTAATATTTAACATTATACAGGAAACATTGCCAAATAGGAAGTGATGCTTAACCTTCTTTATATCACATTAATATGGATATACGTTATATGTGTTTCAGAAATTGTACGACATTCCTAGAGATTTGTCAAGGTCTTTACTGTCCATGATTGTCCCAGTACAAAATTATCGGTCATAATTTCAGTTATTATTTTGAAATGTTATATGTCACAGAAATAACTAAATTTCCCCATCAATTGCCTTTATAATGGACTCTCACCAGATCTTTAACTACAGCCACTTTGTCTTTGTCCTTCCCAGACAATCACTGCTTTACTCTGATGCTTTCTTGAAAGCGTTTGCAATCAGCTCCAGTCCACAACTTCATGTTCAAGGAGACTCCTGGACGAGCTTGTGACGAATGCCTTGGAACACAGTTTCTGACCGTGCTAAGATCACACCACTGAACTGAGGAAAAACTTCCACAGCTGCCAGCAAGAAACCGGCGGGTTATAGCACTGCCACCCCAGGTCAAGAAGAACAGGAGTGATGAGGATGGTTATAATTTTTGTGAGTTTTTGTTTGGAACATCATTGGTTCTTTAATGTTTTGTTTTCCAGATTCAAAGAACTCTTTTCTTCTCTTTTTTCCTTACACTATCAATAACTTACAGGAATTTTGTAATTATACTTTCTTAAACCAAAATGAAATGTTTACATTTTTCTTCTCACCTGATTCCTCCAGAGTTTGGATATTATGATTTTCATGGCCATATGATTGTCTGCATAAGTTAAGTAAGAATCCATTCTCCTTGTGATGGACACAATTGGAAACATCGGTAATGTGACCAAGGCGGCTGGAGTGTGTATTTGAGAATGATACGTAGAATCAGATATGACCAGAAAGTTTATAAAGTAAGCTTGGCTCGGCAGCCAATGCACACACGCCTGCTTGGAAGACCTGTCCTGGAGCCTGGCTTATCGGGTCTGCGGTCCTGCAGGTGAGGAAGGGGCACTTTGGGAGGTCCGGGAAACCTGGCACACCTCAAGAACCTTCAGGAAACAGGAATTAGCCCAAATCTTTAGGAACCACAAGAGAAACCTGCTGGCCAGTGCCTGGCTGGGCTTTCTAGTCTTCAAAGGCTTTTAAAAGTCTAATATGGGATTCCTTATTAAAAACTTACAGCAAAGCAAACTCGATGGTCAGCTGCTGTTCTTGCTACACTTTTATAAATCCTTTTTGTACAAAAAAGATTTATTTTTCCAGATAAGCATAATATTACTATGGTTATCTTTGATCAAAAAGGGGGTGATAGAGCAAAATTTTGTGTTTTATGGAAAACTATAGTGCACACTTATGAGTTATAATCCTGTTTATTCTATTTATTTTTAACATTTTGTTAAATTCCACTTTACTTTCTACTTTGTTATCTACCTGTAAACTGGGCTAGATCCTCAAGTCGTCTAGTTCCCTCCCATGTCTGGCTACAAGTCCCCGCACTGATGACTCCAATTTTCCTCCTACCCTCCTGACTTGGCGTCACTGGGAGCTAGAAACTGGCGACTTGGATCTGCCCGGCCTGTCTGTAAAAGCCCTTGAGCTGTCCGGGCACTCCGTGCTCCGCCACGGGCGTCTCTGGGACCGGGACTCCGATGTGTCTGCCACCACCAGAGACGCGCCAGCTGCAAACCGCTCCTCCTCTTCACCCCCTCTGAAGGTGCTTTGGGCCCAATGTCTAGAAATCTTCCCAGCTACCTGCCACTGGATTCGGGAACTGGGTTTCCATCTATAAATCTTTGTTTTTCTTTTCATAGAAATTCCCCTCATTAAATCCCTGACTGCTCGCACCATCCAGCAAATATCCCCCACCAATGGAGACGTGGACTCTTAGCATTCAAAGGGAAAAAAAACGTGTCTTCTGTCCTTGAGCAAGAGGGAAGACAGACAGACTGTCCTTGGCCTGACTCTGGCTGGCTCCTCTGAGCCTTCTCCGAGTAGGTGCTGGCCTCGGGCTCTGTCGTGGCTGCTTTCTCCAGTTGCAGCAAGAATACTGCTGAGTCAGCTTAGCAAAAGCCCCCAGCCTGGCCTGACCCCCTGACACCTGCTCGTAGGAAGAGTTTAGTGGCTCTTCCTACCTTGAAACTCCACCACAGTAGCCCCCTTTGAATGAACTCTGTCTTAGCGCCTTATGAAGGTCACCACTATTTTTTCTTTAACTGGCATTAGCTGCTGTGAGGAATTTTGCTAATTTTGTTAGTGTGATAATGCTATCTGAGATGTATAAAAACAATGCTTTTGTTACAAGAAAACATTTTACAAGAAATAATAAGACATCTGGGACAGTGCTAAAATGCTCCCGAGATGACAAGTTTGTGTGTGTGTGTGTGTGTGTGTGTGTGTGTGTGAACAAGCTGGCAAAATGTGCACAATAACTGAAGCTGGGGGTGAACACACGGAGGGGCCCGATATTTTTTCTTTACTTTAAAGTAAGTTACAAAATGTCCATAATAAAAAATTAAAATAAGTAAGTATGCGACTCTCCCGTGGAGTTGTAGGTTTTAAAATGGCTTCCAAGACAGAAAAACTTTTCAGCTTCTCCATTCCCAAACGAACACACAGTAAATTGTGATAAGTGGGGGAGGAGGGGCCCCTGGCAGAAGGAGGCTGTCACCCGCCTGTGTGACCCAGGCCTGCGTTTTCCATCTGCCCAACGATCTACTTTGGCCTCTACCTGAAGTTATGTTGACCGGCTGGAGCTCTGCTTCGTGCCAGCAGCACAGCAGGAGGACAAAGCAGAGGGTCCCCGCGCCTCGGTTCGCTGCCATGTTCCCTCGGGCTGAAGGAGAGGGCCTCCTCCTGAAGGTCTTCAGGCCGCCCAGCTTCAGTCTCCAGGATACTGTGGAATGTCAGGGACCTGTGACATCATGACCAGGAAGTGAGCTGTGTCCTGCCCTGGGGGTGTGGTCGTGTCCAGGCAGCTGTGACATCATGTCCAGGAAGTGAGATGTGTCCTGCCCTTGGGCGGGAGGTTGTGGCCACAGGTCTCCTGCCTTCTCTCCCCACGTCTGGGCAGTTCCAGGACCATGAAGAAAGGGGACTGGAGGCCCCAGGGTCCAGCCTCCCTTCTCCCCTCTTCTCTCTCAGCGTCAGCCCCAATCTCTCCCTGGCAGTTGGACTTTCACCAGCAGGTGGAGAACGTGGCTCTGTCTCCTGTCATCCTCCTCCCAGCGCATATTCCCAGAGCTCCTGGAGTCTCCTCCATCAGCAGCAGGGAGAAACCCCAAGGAGTCACTCTGGTCGGCTCATCCCATCCCTGGGCAAATTCCCACGTCCAGGGCTCAGAGTGGGGCAGCCGGTCCAGACTGGGCAGAGGGTGGGGTCCCAGGTGGACAGTCTTCATGTTAATGAATGAACCGGAGGGGGGTTCAATGCTGCCTGCTGCGCAGAAAGCCCATTGCTGAGGAAACGAGGATTGTCAAGGAGGAAAGGATTTATTGCAGGAGGAGATGTGACTACTGGGAGGAGGAGGTATGGATTGACTCAAATCCACCTCCCAGATCAACAGGTTCAGGGGGTTTGGCTGGAGGCAAAATGAATAACGCATGAGGAGTGTGAGCATCATTGCGTGTTTGGGGTGGAGTGCAGGGCACACAAGCACAATCAGAAATCATGCTAGTACATACATCCCATGATCAAACAATGGGGGATATGTCCCTCCCAGGGTGGGGACTTTAGTATTATAATGAGCTAGGGGTTAGCATTGGTTATTCTTTCAGTCTTGTGCATAGGCTCAGTGGGTCCTTGGGCATAATCTGTGGTGGGGTATCGCTTATCTTGCCTTCTTTGGACAAACAAGTGTTGTAAAACTCTAGTTCTCTCCTGGTTGCAAAGAGGTTTGCCATTTCTGGGAAAGAAACTATCAAGAATGCATTAGTACAACAAAACTGCAAAGTTTTGGTTATCAATTCTTACGGAGAGATCTCTGTTTTCTGCCTACTTTGAAACTGCGTTTACTAAGCTTCCAGGGCTGAAATAAAACTGACTGCCAAGGTCACTTAGAGCAGCCAGCCCTAGCCACAAGGTGAACACTGAAAACTCATTTGAAATATGAAGGAACTAAAAACACTATTAACAAAAAAATCCACTTTCTTCCTTATGGAGCCTGTTATACTCACACCGCAGCCCACTGGTCCAGAGAGACGAGGAAGTGGTCCTTGGACATGAGACCTTCAGCGCCCCTGAGACCTGGTAAGGACCCTAAAGACACTGGCCCACCAGGGATCTTTGGCTCTTTGATTTTTTGTTGCTGATGTGAGGACCTGAAAGCACATTTTTGTTTAGATTTTCTTCTTGATAGACACAGGAGTAACCAATCTGCCTTAAGGGATGAGGAGGACATTTCAGATCTTTGGAGTGTCCATAAAGACATATCAAGCAGGGCAACACTTGCAGGGACCATGGTGAGTTCCAGGTCCCGCCCTGAGTTACTTAGTGGCTTGAATGAGACAGACCCAGGCTCTGCTATTCCAAGTGTGGTCCTAAGAGACTGAGCACACCAGCAGACTCGGACCACGTCTAAGCGTGGAACTTGGTCTGCTCTGTAGCAGCAGGTCCAAGAACAAGGTCTGGGGCTCTGCCATGCTGGGCTGACACAGGCCAAGAACTTGGGGACCAAGAGCGAAGGGTGAGGAACATGATGGGGCTGAGGACGAGGTCTAGTTGAGGAGAGGGCTCAGAGGAGCCTTGCTGAAGTCTGGTCAAGGAGGGAGTATTGGTCAGGACACCCCCGAGCTTGGTGACTCAGGACACCAGCATGTACTTCGGCTCACAATCCCCTGGGGGGCTGGATGGTTCTGGCCTGGGCTGGCTCTGTGCGGGTGAATGGTCTCTCTTGGCCTTGCCGAGATGATGCCAAGAGGTTTGGGATGACTGAGACTTCCTCTACCTGGTCACCTAGCCTCTAGCGGGCCTGTGGAGTGGCAAAGACCATGCCCCACCATGGAAGCCTCTCCTTGTGGGCGTCATATCTGCCAAAGTTTCAGTGGCCCAAATGCAAGGTGGAGGAGCAGACTGAGTGCTGACCATGGGAGCTGGGTCGGCCTAGTTCACAGAGCTCTGCCACCCTTGTTCGCAGATTCGTTCTGCTGATCAGAAGGACGAGGCTGGGATGTTTGGCACATTTAATCAGTGGCTTTTTGAGATTCTAATTTGAAGATGCTCTCACCAACTCTTGGGAGATTGGTGGCAAAAATTTTCTTCTTTATTTTTTGCTGCCTTTTAGCAAGAATTTTATACATCAGTCCTCTTTGTGTTTGTATTTTCATGCACCATTAAAACCAGAAGGGAATTTAACAAATTAATCCATTTTTACCTGTTTCTTTGAATGGAGAATTTAATTCATGCAACTCTGAGGGCTTTTTCCCAGGGTTGCATTTCAGTGGAGAGACTGTCTCTGTCATGTGCAAAAGAGATGAGTTCTTGCATCTTCTGAGGCAGAGTTGTAGGGGAAAAAGGGAAGAACTCTTTATAGCTCTTTTGAATAAATAGGCTTTTCTTATTGTCTTAATTTTTGGAAGTGCAAAAATTCAGAAAAATTAAAAGAAGGAAGCAGCAATCACACTTATTTCCATTGTCCAAAATCAACACTGTTAGCATCTTAGAGTATTTGCATTTTTTTAATTTTAGAAAAGTCATTTTATTGTTTTTATAAATAAGGTAATAATGCACACATAAATAATTCAAGCAGTGAAAATATAAAAAGATGAAAATCTAAAAATGATCCCCGTTGCCCCATCAGGCATGGCCACCACAGGTATCAGGCTAGCCTCACTGCAGACGGCTCCCCGCCGGTGTCTGCGTGTATCAGAGGGCGGGAAGATGGACAGAAACAGTGCAAGACTCTCTCCATGCAGGTGTATGCAGACATACAGGTAAACGGGCTGGATAGGAGTAATGCAATCAAAGTGGGAACACAACACATCACTTTTTAAATAAAAATAATTACATTTAATTCACTCAGTTTTAACAGAAGAAAAGAAAGCTGAAGCAAAATTGAAGGAACTGATGAATGCTGTGTGAGTATTTCCTCGCCATAGAGATGCTGGCCAAAGCTCTCTCTGAGGAGAGGAAGAGGGACTATGGAGAAAACTTGGGGATTTGGAGTCAAGGCATTTTCAAATGTGTACACGTTTCCATTTTACACAGGAACAACCAGCTCCATGACCTGACAGATGAGGGTGACTTCACTTTCTTGCCTCCTTATGCTTTCTTCCTCCCCACTACCCTCGCTTTATTTGGATTCAAATTAGTTAGTTGGGCTCCATCACTCATATTTCATTTCCTTCACGAAGAACTCTTGGGAATTATACTCCAGGACTTCCTCCCGCTTGGGAATTTAGATCTGCCGACCTCATGCTCTAATAGTCACTTGGTTGAGAGTGATAGCAATAAGTCAGCCTTCTGCCCCTCAGAATTTTTGTAATTTTTCACTGTTTTCAACATGGAATGCAGGTATAGAGACGTCCGCGGTGACGTGATGACTGATCCTCTCTGTGAAGACAAAAAGTGCTCTTCCTTTATCTTGAAATCAAGTTGCTTGATTAGGATTTATCTTGGTATTTCTGTTTTCAATTAAATTTCCCAGGAAGAAGGTATGTTCTTTTGATCTGCAGATTCAAACTTTATTCATTCCAGGAAACTTTCCATTTTATATCTTTGATGGTGTCATCAGCTCATCTGTCTGGTTCCCTGCCTCAGGGGCACCAATTTTTCTTATGTTGGACTTTCTTTGTCTCTCTTCTATATCTGTTAGCTTTTGTCTAATAGCTATATGACACCATTGTCTTTTTTATCTGTACTCATTGTGTGTGTTACCTGTGGTGATCATTTAATTTCTAGAGATACTTTGTTTCTTGCTGTTTTTGCCATTTAAGGTCCTGAATTTGTTCCATCATCTTTATTTTCATCCAATTGTAGTGTGTACATGTGCATGTGTGTTTAAAATCTCATCTTTGAGCTTTTCTATAACTTGCTGGTTATTCCACAGCTTCTGTCTTTAGAGTTAGGTTGTCTTTCATGTTGTTATTTTGGTCTGTCTTTTACTTGGCATTCCTTTCTTTTATGTGTGTTTTTTAGTATGTTTGCATCATTGCTATGTATTTCTTTTCCTCTTGCTGTGCTTGAGCAGGTCTCCCAGATGTTCTAGTTGCTCTGAAAATTGGTGAGCAACTACCTGTGTCTCCTCTAAACTTCTAAATCCCAGTTTGTTTCCTCCTCACTCTTCTACACCCTATTCTCAGTGGGAGCTTGAGGGCTGCATGCAACAACCTGCCTATACAGCGGGTGGTGCTGGAGCACGTGGTGAAAGGGGCCCTGCCTGGGAGCTGGTCTGCCATCTCCCCACTGATATTTTGTTAAATCTAGTGCACCAAGATTCATGCCACCTGACTGAGGGGTCTCACTCCCCTTCCTTGGGGGATACTCCTGGAGCCATGCTTTGTCATACTCAAAGCAAATCACTCTATGATCTAAAGCAATTCCAGATTGCAATGTTCCTGCTATCAAGTCTAATTTTAAAAACATTTGTCCTCTTAGAAAGAAGTCAAGTTTCAAGTTATAGTTTTCTAGGGTTTGGAAGACTTTATTCATACTCTTTTTAAAGCCTTTTAATTATGAAACCATGACAGAGTCACAGGAAGTTACAAAGAAATATCTGGGGAGGTTCCATGGGCCCTTCATTCAGTTTAGCCCAGTGCTGACATTTTAAAGAATTACAGCATAATATCACAACACAACCAGGAATGTGTGAGCTGGTGTACACAGATTAGTTTGTTAAATTCCCTTCTGGTTTTTGTTGTATACTAAAAACATGTAAAAAAAAAAAGGAGTATCAAGCAAAAGACAAACTAAAATAACACTACCGGTATTCCTCAACTTGTGACGGGGTTACCTCTTGATAAACCCTTCTCAAGTTGAAAATATTGTAAGTCAAAATGCATTTAATAGAACCTCACCTACCGAATATCAGCCTAGCCTGCTTTAATTATATTCAGACACTTAATGTTAGCCTACAGTTGGGCAAAATCATTTAACACAAGGATGATTTTATATTAAGTGTTGAATACTCTCCACAGATGGGCATCTTGTAGACATGATGAGATGTGAAAAAACAGAACACAAAACCCTAAAACACCACAACAGGTAGATTACAGGTTGCTTACCCTCGCGATGGCGTGGCTGGCTGGCCCACTGCTGCTGCCCAGCATGGAGAGAGCATTGTACCACACAGCACTGGTGGTACTGTGGTCAACATTCGGAGAGTGGTTTCTGCTGAAAGGGTATCACCTTCATGCCATCATAAACTGTGTGTTAATACAACATGTGCATGGTTCCATGCATCTTATCACGCGTTTAGATTTATGTAACTGTTGCAGCACGTGTACAGCTAGTGTTACAGCTCTTGATTGGGAAAGAACCCAGTGGCACACGGAGTGGGAGAACAGTCTTTATTCTTTCAGCAGGCTCGACCCAACAAGTGTTATAGTTCTCTTCCTGTCTTCTGATCTTCCCTCTTCTCCACTTCTGATTTATCTTTCTTGTTCTCCTCCTGCTTTTATACCCTTGGTAGGACTCCAAAAGCGTCCAATCAACTATAAGCTTTAACATCCAATCAGCATCAAGCTTTAACATCCAATCAGCAACAAGCTTTAACATCCAATCAACATCAAGCTTTAACATCCAATCAGCAACAAGCTTTAACATCCAATCAGCAACAAGCTTTAACATCCAATCAGCAACAGTGGGATTCAAAAATTACCCAATCAGGATAATGCGAGCTGTGCGGCCAGATGACAGGAGGCTGCCCAGCACCGAGCCCGGTGGGAGAGTGGTCAGCTCCGCTGGCCCAGAAGCAGGTGGCGGCTCGTGGGCCCGGGGGCATTCCAGTACACGGGGCCCCAGGGGCTCTACCGCGGGCGGTGGCTCTACCGCGGGGCCCAGTCCAGCAGCGTGCCCGCAACCGGCCACGTGCAGCGCTGGCCCACAGAGATGCGGAGCCACGGGGAGGCGGCGAACGGCCGCGTGCTGGCGGGACGTTTTCCGTGTCATAGCCGCAGCTGCAGTTAGGACACAGCACTGGTCCATGTCCACACGGGCCTCCCTCTACTGCCACTTCCACCATCCCTCCACCTGTCTAAGCTCTGGCAACCACTCCTCTGATTCCTTGTCCATAATGCTGCCGCGGGAATTTTATGCACGTGGGATCGCACGGCAGGTGATTTCTGAGTTGGACTTCCCTTCGCTTGCCACCACGCTGCTAGTAGCAGTCCCAGTTGTTACATCCACAGTTTGGCCTGTCATGGCGGGCAGTGGGCGCCGTGGTCCGGCCGTACCACCCTTGCTCAGCCATTTAGCCAGTGAGGGGCACGTTGGTCCTTTCTCGCGTGAGGCTGTCACAAACAAAGCTAATATGAACAGCTGCGTGCAGGTTTATGTGTGAACACGAGTTTTAATTTCCCTGGAATAAGTGCCCCGGAGTGTGGTTGCTGCGTCGTGTGTATTCAGTTTTGTAAGAAAGTGCCAAACTATTTTCCAGAGTGGCTGCTTATTTACATTCCCACCAGCAATATATAAGAAATCCAGTTTCTCTCTATCCCTGTCAATATTTGGTGTGGGCACCGTTTTTATTTTAGCTATTTGAATAGGCGTGTAGTGACAATCTGTCGTAATCGTATTTCGCACTGCCCACATCTTTGCAGGGTTGCTGTCTGTACATCCTCCTCAGCGCAATGTCTGCTTGTATCTGTTGGTTTCCTACTGCGTCTGAAACACACGGCCACAGATTTGGCGCCTTACAACAATATGAATTGATTGTCTTCCTAGTTCTGGAGGCTGGAAGTCCACACTGGGTCTCCCTGGGCTGAACTCTGGTGTTGCCAGTGCCGTGCTTCTTCCGGAGGCCAGCGCACCTGCTTCCTTGTCCTTTCCAGCTTATGGAGGTCACCGGCCTTCCTCGGCATGTGGTCCTATTGCTCCACCATCAAAGCCTCTTATCTCTGATTCTCTCTCTTCTGACCCTCCTTCCACTTATGAAGACCCTGGCGATTGCACCGGGCCCTGTGGTAGTTAATTTTGTGTCAACTTGGCTGGGCCAAGAATGTGGTGATCTTTGATCAAACATTATTCTGGATGTTTCTGTGATAAGATTTATGTTTAAGTTGGTGCTGTATTATTTTCCCATTGAATTGCTTTTGCCTTTTTGTCAAAATCAGTTGGCCATGATCGCATGGGGTTATTTCTGGGCTTTCTGTTCTGTTTTGTTATTTCACATGTCTACGCTTCACCAGTATTGTACCTCCAGATCACTGGAGCTATAGAGAAGGCTTGAAAATGGGAAAAGCAATTACTTCCACTTCAGTTTTCTTTCTCAAAATTGTTTTATCTACTCTAGTTTCTTTCTCTTTACATGTTAGATTTTTAGGATAATCTTGTCTATATCTGCAAAGAAAATTTGCTGGAATTTTGATGAAAATTGTGTTGAACCTGTGCATCATTTTGGAGGGAATTTTCAAATGTTTTTCTGCATGAACTGATGTGGTTGTGTGAATCTTCTTTAGCTTGCTAATATAAGGGGTGGCATTGAGAAATTGATTCTTTTCTGCCTTTTCTATTCTATTGTTGAGCACATGTGGTGAGTCTTAAAATTTCAGATATTATAGTTTTTAGAACTAAAACATCCATTTGGTTCTTCTTTATATTTTTTGTTATTTGCTGAAACCTTTAATTTCTTTAATTTAAGACTCTCTATTTCTTCGTTTGTTTCAAGTGTGTTTGTAAATGCTTGTTGAAACATTTTTATGATCACAGTTTTAAAATCCTCATAGCTGCGTTATTTCAGTGTTGGCATTTGTTTTGGTTCTTGTTGTATTACTGTGAAGGAATACATGAGGCTGGATAATTTATAAAGAAAAGAGGTTTATTTGGCTCACAGTTCTGTAAGCTGTACAAGAAGCATGGCACCAGCATCTGCTTCTGGTGAGGGCGTCATGGAGCTTCCAATCATGGAGGGAGGCAAAGAGGGAGCAGGTGTGTCACATGGACAGAAAAGGAGCAAGAGGGAAAGGAGGGGGTGCCAGACTCTGTAGACAGCCAGCTCTCACATGAACCAGCAGAGCAAGAACTCACTCATGGCCTTGGGAAGATCACCAAGCCATCAATGAGGGATCTGCCTCCATGACCCAACACCTCCCACCGGGCCCTACCAACCCTAGGGGTCAAGTTTGACATGGGATTGGAGGGTCAAACATCCAAATCTCATCAGCATCTGTTGACTGTCTTTTCTTGTTCCATTTGAGTTTTCCTGGGTCTTGACATGACAAGTGATGTTTGATGGAAACCTGGCCAGTTCATGGATCTTCTACTCTGGACCTTCTTTGGCCCTTGCTTTTCAGCAGGCCTCCCTGACACCACCCTGGTGGGTGAGGAGCCAGTGTCCTCATGTCACTGTCCTGACGGGGGGAGTCTGGGTTCCCCACATTGCCCCATTGACCCTGGAGCAGGAAGGGGCTCGTTGGTACTGTTGGGCAGGTAGCTTGTTACTATCCCCGGAGGGCTCCACGCAAAGCGGCAGGATGGGCCTCATTGCCTCGGTGGTGAGGAATGCCCTCCTCTCCCAGTCCCCATCCTGTTACAGTGGAGTGTGTCACCACATTACCACCAGGCAGGGTGGACGTCCAGGCGGCCGCTCAGCTCACTCTAGTGCTGCCTGAAGAGAAGAGCAGATTGAGGCCTCAGCAGCCTGGCGAGGGCAGAAGCGCAGGCTCCCCACTCACCTGCTGCTGTGGGTTGCAGACTGGGCCACAGTTTTTTCTGTGATGTTCGGCTGGAGAAGACGAGTTGTCCTGCTGGGATGGCCTTTCCTGGTCTTTGGCTACAGAAGGAGGGCTTTCCTTGAGCCTCTTTTTGTCTGGATCCATCGACATCTCTTGGCTGCCAGCATCCGCAGCGCCCAGCTGGGATGCGCCTGGCTGCAGGAGAACTAAGTTTCACTGCTGTGCTGCTTCTCGATGCCGAGGTTCCTGCTTGTCCACCTTCTTCTCTCTGCGGTTCAGCGACTGCTCACGTTTAAGCCCAATGTCCAGGGCTTTCAGCTGCACTTAGTGGGAGAACATGGAAGCAGACGTCTCTTCCGGTTTTCCTCAAGTGGAAGTCTGTGCGTGCCCTTTGGGAAAATGTTTGGGGATGTGTTTCCACTCTTGGTTAAGCTTTGGGACACCGTGCACAGAGGCTAAGAGCTCAGCTTGGTCGTTTCGGCCTGATTTAATTCCCGGCTTAGCCGCTGGCTGGCCACTGACTACAGGCAAGTCGCTCTGCCCTCGGCGCCAGCTGCCTAGCCTTCTGTGAGGATAGCGGTCCCACGGGCATCCCCGCTTGTTTCCACTGTAATGTCGCACAGCAAACCGCCCAAACTCAGCTGCTCCGGAGAGCAGGCCGCTTGTTTCCACTGTAATGTCGCACAGCAAACCACCCAAACTCAGCTGCTCCGGACAGCAGGCATTTGTTTAACTCTGAGTCTGTGGGGCAGGAACTGTGATCAGCTTCTCTGGACAGTTCTTCAGGTCTGGGCTGGGCTCACTCAGCTGTTCTCATTTACTTCCAGCCACTGGCTCTCGGTGTGGTGCCAGGATGACTGGGACACATGTGGGTGGCTTGGGCAGTGGCAGGGGAGGTGAGACGGTGGCAAGGCTGACCCATGGGTGCTCGCAGCTCCTGCCTTGTGTGTTTGCTTCACAGTGCTGTTAAGTGAGCGTATCAGTCAGCTCGGGCTAACACAATAGAACAC
>VSMD01108156.1:0-12641 GCA_008750895.1 Mirza zaza | reverse complement strand
GAGGTCAGAGAAGAACTTGCACCACAAAAACGAGAGCGTGAACAACAAGAATGGTTTGAATCATGGTTTAATAGCTCCCCTTGGTTAACTACATTGTTGTCCACACTATTAGGTCCACTCATTGTGCTCCTCCTAATTCTCATGGTCTCTTTGGGACCATGTGTATTAAATAGGTTAATAGCTTTCATTAAAGAGCGGATAAGTACTGTTCAATTAATGGTGTTATGGCAGCAATATCAAAGCCTTGGGCGTGACTGTGTAGAGATGCAAGAGGTCAGAGACCCGAGGACCAAAAGAAGGGGGGAATGTGAAGCCTCAGGCCAAGTGCTTTCTTTTAGCTTATGTATATTGCTTGTTTTTAGGAAGTTGGGTTGAGCGGGCTGATTGCAGTAAATTTTGGATGAAACAAAAGGGCAAGCTCGTGGGAACAAGGCCAAGCAATCAATGTAAAGGCCAAGCGTGTGGTCAGGTTCTGCACCCAGGGTATAAAGGGCTCCGTCCCACAGTGCGCAGGGCTTTGTCCCAATAGAGGCCGCCGTGTTGGTGCTCTGGAACTTGGACCCTAGCTCGAGCTAGTCAGTAAACTCCTTTTAATGATTTCAGCCTCAGTGACCCTGTCTCTTTGTTCTGTGGTCCTGCGATTTCCTGGTCTAACACCTTAGCTTAAATGCTAATAATGCTTATATTTGCTACAAGTCTACCACTAAACCCAAGAATATAGTATCTCAATACTTGTAGGTAAATTAGTTTTCTAGCTTTGCCTTTGATATTCTGCATTTTACTCTTATGCTACCTAAAGGATTTTAGAGTATTAATGAGTGCCTGTCTACCTCTGATCCTGTATGGCTTATTTAATTGGCTGTAAGCCCCAGTCTTGGCTCTTCAGTCGTCCTCTTGGCCACAGGGGTCCCACTGAGGGACTAGATGGCCCCAGGGCAGGTAGCCACACCACCATGGCAATGGATGGGACAAAATAAAAGTTTGGCCAAAGATGCTGCCTATGACAGATCTTGGCCAAAAGGGGGGATTTGTCAACTAAAATGCTCAACCCCCCACCGGCTGACTGAATGGACCCCCTCAAGGCCAAAGGAATATCCTAAAGCAAAATTGCCTGCCAGGAGGAGGGAGGTCACACACGCCTTATCATGCTCCCTCCCTTCTTGGAGACTTCCTTTATAACCCATTAACAGGCCTAAGGTATGCAAGACACACCTGCAGGTCCTCAATTTATGCAACAAATGGTGGCTTATCTCTGGTAAACAGTTTATGTGAAAACATTCCAAGCCTTTAGACAAAGCTTCATGTCTGTAGCCAATTACAATCTGAAGAATCTTTAAACCCACCTATAACTCTAAGCCCCCCCTTCAAGATGGCCCATCTTTTTGGGCCAAGCCAATGTGTGCCTCCCACGTATTGATTGATGGCTTTACCCGTAACCCCTGTCTCTGAAATGCATGAAAACTGAACTGTAACCCGGCCACAGCGAGTCCACTTGCCCAAGGCCTCTTGGCAGTGGCTCCGGGTCATGGTCCTCCAATTTGGCTCAGAATAAATTTCTTTAAAATTATTTTGCAGAGTTTGGCTTTTTCTGTTGACAGTAGCCAGGGTATGGAAGGCACAGTTACCTGAGCCGGTCCCTCGCCTCCACCGCGGCCATCGAAGAGGCAGGGGGCACGGGCAGGGACCCCGCAGGGAGGCGGCTCTCCTGGCACTGCCCTGGGTCAGGCTGGGCCCCGCCACGGAGCCTCAGGCTCAGCTACCTCGGTCTCCACCCAGAGCTCCAGGCCCCACACCCAACAACCCCCAACACCTGCCAGATGGCCGCTCCTCGAGGAGGCCAGAAGTCCCGCCCGGACATCATGTGTGCGTACGGAAACGCTTTTTCTGGGAGCGCTCGCTGGCTCCTTTGCTCTGTCTTTCGACGCACTTTCTGGGTAACGTAGTCCCTCCTGTCCCAATGCCGTCAAGGGGCTTCTGGAAGGTTCTGTGGAGACAGAGTCCACCTGAAAAGGCTCTCCTTAAATGGTGCCACCGTGTTCTAAGGCAGAGGATGGTCTCCCCTCTCCTTAAAAGGCCACATTAAAATTCCAGGGGGTTACTGCCTGTAACTAATCACCGAAGTATCTGGAAAAATGTCATTTCAGGCCAGTGCAGTGGCTCAGACCCATAATCCTAGCACAGTGAGAGGCCAAGGGGAGAGGATCTCTTCAGGCCAGGAGTTACAGACCAGCCTGACCAAGAGTGACACTGTCTCTACAAATAATAGAAAAATTGTCCAGGCATGGTGATGTGGATGGAAAAAACCCAAGCCCTGAAATATCTGAAAGAAGTTTATTCTGAGCCAAATTTGAGTACCATGTCCTGGAGCCACTCTCAAGAAGCCTTGAGCAAGTGGGCTCTCTGTGGCTGGGTTACAGTTCAGTTTTATACATTTTTAGAGAGACAAAGGTTACAGGCAAAGTCACAAATCAATACACGAGAGGCATACATTTGTTTGGCCCAAAAAGGTGGGACATCTCGAAGTGGGGGCTTACAGGTTATAGGTGGGTTTAAAGATTCTTTGGGTGGCAATTGGCTGAGAGACTTAGACTTTGTCTAGAAGACCAGAAAGGATATGCTTATTTTAAAATAAGGGTGTGAGCACTCTGGGAGGTCCGGACAGGAGGACATTTTAAATTTACAATAGGCGCCTGCTAGGATGTTTTAAGATGCTTTAAATTTAAGAATAGGCATCTGCTAGGATGCTTGAGTTAAAGATATTTTAAATTTATGATAGGCATCTGCTAGGATGCTTGAGTTAAAGATATTTTAAATTTATGATAGGCATCTGCTAGGATGCTTGAGTTAAGACAGGGGCTTCTTATCTTTTAGGTGATGTTAATGCCATACCAGAATCAGGTTGGGAAGAAAACCACTGCTTCATTAGGTTAAAAAAAGCCGCTTAGTGGGAATTTACCGTTTGTCAGTCTGACCCAGCTGGCCTCCTTAGGAAGGAGTTTTTAGCAAAAGAAAAAAAATCAGTTCAGTCCTCAGTGGTGCCTACCTATAGTCCTAAATACTGGGGAGGCAGAGGCAGAAGGATAACTGGGGCCCAGGAGCTCAAGGTTGCAGTGAGCTATGATCACACCACTGCACTGTAGCCAGGGAACGGAGAGAGAGGCTGTCTCAGGGAAATAAAAAAATAAAAGTCACTTCAGCTTTGGGGGATCTAAAGCTCCCAGACACTAAAAAATATTATTCAGCATGCTCTCAAAGGGTACAAATCCAAACCCACATATAATTTCCTTACAGTTCTTCAGACACAAAATGCCTCCACTGGAAACAGAGGCTAATAAGTATTATTGTATTGTAATTCAAATGGCCTTGGCAGGAGTCTGTTTTCTCTTTCTGTTGTTTGTTAATGAAAAGAGAGAACTACTGATAGGGCCATGACAAGGAAAATAGAGGAGAGATCTTGTGTTCTCCTAAAGCATAAGTACAAAGGTGAATCTTTGTACTTTACAATTCTCCTGCCTATGTAATGAATTGTAGTGTCCAATTCATTGAGCAAAACTTTTATTCACTTAATATCCCTTACTTGATATCCTAATTTATATTCAATCCCTTTTAGGAAGCTGAGATCAGTATGAGAGAAAGAACAATGAAGCAAATGGTATCTTGGTATTGGTAATAGCTACTGTCTTCAAAGGTGATGCTCACTACCTGAAGATATTGAGAGTATTTTAAATCCTTTGAGTTCATGTCATTGTTGGGAAGTGATTATTATTTATTTCTCTAGTGACAGCAGGGAATGTTCTGTATGAGGAATTAATATTACAGCAGAAGAATAGTTGTAAAATGAAAATTACAAAAACCTATCAACAATGACTACATATTGATTCAGAAGGGTAACAGAAATAACCATATTGAAGCCTCAGTGGATGGTAAATATTTAAGACTTCAGAGAAGTTTTAGTGGTGATGTCTAATTTGAGATGGATTAAAATTAGCCCATAATTAGAATGGTCACCTTAATGGTTTTGTGTCCAAAATGAGATTCTTCTTTTTTTTTTTTTTTGAGACAGAGTCTCACTCTGTTGCTTGGGCTAGAGTGCGTGGCATCAGCCTAGCTCACAGCAACCTCAAACTCCGGGGCCCAAGCAATCCCTCTGCCTCAGTCTCCCAAGTATCTGGGACTACAGGCATGCGCTACCATGCCTGGCTAACTTTTTCTGTATATTTTTAGTTTTCCAGCTAATTTCTTTCTATTTTTCTTTTAGTAGAGATGGGGTCTCGCTCTTGCTCAGGCTGGTCTGGAACTCCTGAGCTCAAACGATCCTCCCACCTCAGCCTCCCAGAGTGTTAGGATTACAGGCATCAGCCAGCCAAGATTCTTCATTCTTGAAGGCATTTAGCAATACCACCATGGAGGTAACAACTGTGCCTGTAGTCCCAGCTACTCAGGAGACTGAGGCAAAAAAAATGGCTTGAGCCCAGGAGTTTGATGCCACACTGGGCAACATAGGAAGACCACTTCCTTAAAACTAAGTACATAAACAAAGTTGAAATTTTCAGTATAGTATTAGTCTCACAGAATTGTGTCCACACACATATTCATTATTCTGTGTTTTATGTTCCTAAACAAGTTCTTCCTAGAGAATAAAAAGTCATGCTTTGTATACATATCTACACTTTTTTCACTTAAAGGAAAAGCTACTTTTTCACATTACACTTAATCTCTTATCTCCACATTTAGCAGACCTAAAGCTACCTTTAAAAAAAAAAACTGGGGGAGAGAGGGTTCTCACTTTGTTGGCCACACTGGTCTCAAACTCCTGGGCTCAAGTGATCCTCCCGCCTTAGCCTCCCAAATTGCTGGGATCATAGGCATCAGCCTCCATGCTTGGAAAAGATGCCTTTTTTAGGCTGCTTTGCACTTCAATTGATACTAGCTTCATGACTGGGGAATTAGAGAGGTGAGCCTGGCCAGTGTGTTATTCTCCCCTTCGTTGCTGGAAGGTCCCTATTCCAAAGCCATGGAATAATCTTTGGCGGTACACTGGCATTGTCTTGCTCATCCATCTGCTTGCAGGTGTACCCCGAACGAAAACCGTGATCAGGCAGAGCCAGCCTAAAGATGGCAGGATGCCTTGCCATCCAAGCCAGGGAATCCAGAACCATCATATTGGGTGGGTTTGTCGTGGCCCGTTTACAGGACGGAGGATGAACACAGAACATAAAACACAAACACAGAACACACAAAAAACACAGACACACGTACAAACGGTTGACTTGAGTAGTAATACACCGGGTCAGTTTTATTTTTATACTCTAAAAAATTAAAGTTAGTTCCTTGTATGTAACCACCCAGGCATTGCAGCAATGGCCATAAATTCCGGAATAGCCTTAGGGAAGCAGGTATCCCCTGACTCAGAATCTCAAGGTGGTTGCTCTAGGCACTAGGCATAGATGAAGGACCGAGATTAGCAAGGATGGGCAAGGTGAGTCACAGGGGGCATTTCTCATCCCCAGCTTCTCTTAGGGTGACCCCCTAAGATCTTCAGCTGATCCCCAGCGGCTGTGCCTGGCTTAGGTCCCCTCCCTTGAGGGGTCTTACCCGTCATTGACTAACCAGCCATCTTATGGGGCTCAAGCAGCAATCACAGGAACAATGTGTTAATCGTGTGGCCTCCAGACCCCCAATGCTGTGGGGTGGGGCCGCTCTTGCTACTCAGGTCCTTTGTTGTGCCTCTAGGGAACACCTTTGTTATCACAGGGAGCCTGTCCAGAACAGATTACTTTCAAATACTCTGGGCAGAACATGTACATTACTCACTAACTTGAATTCTTTTTTTTTTTTTCACACTGTAATATCTTTAATTAAGTACAAATAACTTTTTAACGTGTTATTATGTTACGTGGAGACCATTTCACCCACTGCTCTGGTTGGCTGCCAGTCTCTCATCCCTCTCTTCAGCAGTGGTGAGGCGGATCCCTTTTCCTCGAGGAAGAGAAATCCATGGTTTGTTGCCTTTGCCAATAACGAAGATGTTGGAGAGGCGAGTGGCAAAGCTGTTGCCATTGGCATCTTTCACGTGAACCACATCAGAAGACCCGGGATGTCTTTCTCTGTTGGTGATCACACCAATTCTCCCCAGGTAAGCGCCTCCAGTCACCACACACAGGTTACCAGTGTCAAACTTGATGAAGTCAGTAATCTTGCCAGTCTCCAAATCAACCTGAATGGTGTCATTCACTTTGATGAGTGGATCAGGATAGTGGATGGTGCGAGCATCATGAGTCACCAGATGAGGGATTCCTTTTGTCCCCACAAAGATTTTTCTCACTTTGCACAACTTGTACTTGGCCTCCACAGGTGTGATACAATGAACAGCAAAGCGACCCTTGGTGTCATAAATCAGACGGAAATTCTCTCCAGTCTTGTCAATGCTGATGACATCCATAAATCTAGCAGGGTAGGTTATATCAGTTTGGACCTTGCCATCAATTTTAATGAAGCGCTGCATGCAGATCTTCTTCACTTCATCTCCTGTCAGGGCATACTTAAGCCTGTTTCTTAGGAAAATGATGAGTGGGAGACACTCTCTCAGCTTGTGGGGACCGGTGGATGGACGAGGAGCAAACACACCAGTCAGCTTATCCAGCATCCAACACTTTGGAGCTGCTACACGCTTCAGATGCTTCTTGGGCCCACGGGCCATGGCTGCGCTAAGCACGGAAAGAGCTAACTTTAATTCTTAAACTAGGAAAATATATGTCAGTCCCCTACAGGGTTAGGGGTGGATTAGGCCCCACTGCCAACTGCTAAGGAGGCAGCAGTAAATACTTCATCATCCTGGTTGTCTGTTTTCCACTCTGTGGTTAGGACAGAGATTTTTCCCAATATTTAGGACCAGCATTACTCTGATCCACTGACCTCTGATGCAGGGGTGATGGTTTTTATTTTTGTGGAAAGAGGAACAGGGAGAGCCTGCTCTGAGATTTGGATTATCCTGTTTTGCAAAGAACCCCCTCAGACAATCCAAATGCAGGCTTTCCCCTCACTTCCTCAACCCTGGGCTCTGATCTCTGTTGTTTCCGTTTTCAGTAGTCCTGGCTCCCCTTCCCTTTAAAGGTTGAGTTAGTGCTCAGGCAGTAATCTGGGATATGTGACTTCACCTACTGTGCTATACAGATACAACCTAAAGTAGCTTAAATTGACAAAGGATTATTCATACTTATTATTTATACTTTTTAGAATCTTCCAGAATTACAATAACCGTAGCCACTGTTACCTCTTTTAACATGGAGCCTATTTATTTAGTTAGTTATTTCTAATGAGAATCCACTGAGGGACAGTGTAAGGGAACTGTCAAAAATTAAGAAAGACAAAAACTAGAAAGTCTGAACACAGAGAATATATCCCCTTCCTATATTGATGAAGCTCTGATAGTTGAAAATGTTCAGATCAAAGGAGTGAATGAAACCACATTCTCTTCTACTGGTATATTTTCCATTAACCGGGTGAGCCAGAGATGGGAAATCATCAAGAATACTTCTAGGAATAAGTGATTTACCAATTGTCCATCCATTGTCACATGGATTGGTGAATTGTCCATCTGTTGGCTCACCCATCCTTGGCACTGGGAAGCATAGGAGGATGCTTTGCTAATTTGCGTGATTAACTCATATGGCAAAAGAGGTACCTTAAAGTTTGTCACTGGGAATACCATGCAAATACAGACAGCTAGGGAGTATGAGGACTTTCCAAGACCAATTCAGAAATACAAGGGCACACACATACACACTCACATGTATATTTTTTTTCCAAAAAACAAAATGATTCCTTGGTAAACCAATTATAATTTTGTAGCTCATGAATTGGCAATATTTTAAAGCTTATTATTTTGCTTACTTATGTAATGTAGTCCCACTCATGGGGCCATCCAGAATAGTTAGTGAATACTAATATGAAAAATTTGAGCCTGTGAAGAATATTAACACATCAAATTACAACTCTTAAAAATGGACACATTCCCAATTAACTAAAGGATAGTATACTCTCCCTAAAAAGAAACAACTCTTACTATGAGAAGAAACATTGCCATGGAGTACATTAGGTGTAATTAAATTTATTTAGGCATGATTATTATTCCCAGTATCCACATTACCTAAACATATTGGTTTAAAATGCTGTGTATCTGCAGGTACAGATATGAAAAATGAAATAAAATGCTGAGTAGACAATTGGTTACATGTTTGATGTATAATCATAATTGTGCTTTGCACTGTTAAACTTAAAAATTTTAAAAAAAAGCAATTTTCTAGTCTAATTTTTATTAAATCAGCCATGTAGTAGAGAAGAATTTTCTACTTAATGACAGATATTTCTTAATAAGTATGTTTATAACTTAGTGGTAATAAAAGGCAAATGGTTTATTAACATTAGAGAATAAGTAGAAAAAAGCACTCAAACTATTTGAGTTTCTATTAGATAGCAGTGGGTAACAATAATTTCTAAAAGTGACTTATTTCACAGAATTTAAATTCCAAAAGCTATTCACTAGTAAGTGTAAAGGCACTACTTCTTAGTACTATTTAAAACAAAAGCATCAATTAAAAATACTATCAATAGGACTGGCCGGGTGCGGTGGCTCACGCCTGTGATCCTAGCACTCTGGGAGGCTGAGGCAGGAGGATTGCTTAAGCTCAGGAGTTCGAGACCAGCCTGAGCAAGAGCAAGACGCCGTCTCTACTATAAATAGAAAGAAATTAGCCAAACAACTAAAAATAGAAAAAATTAGTCAGGCATGGTGGCATATGCCTGTAGTCCCAGCTACCGGGGAGACTGAGGCAGGAGGATTGCTTGAGTCCAGGAGTTTGAGGTTGCTGTGAGCTCGGCTGATGCCACGGCACTCTAGCCCAGGCAACAGAGTGAGACTCTGTTTCAAAATAAAATAAAACAAAACAGGACTGAAAATAAAAATTTTAACATGATAAATTTACATCAATTGAACATATAGCACATTCTATCAGTAGCAATGAATACTCTTTGTAGGAGAGGTTGTCGCGAGTGGTGAGAAAGGAAACAGGGAAAACAGGCGATGGCCTCTTCTAGCAGGTACCGAGGACACTCAGGATCACACGGAACAAAACTTTTCACAGGGAGAAGATCAGTATCTGAGGGCTTACTCTGGTAAGGTAAGTACCTCAAAGTACTTTCATTTAAAGAGAAAAAGAACTAAAATTTAACTGGAAATTCTCAACATATGAGTTAATGCAAAATCAGAGAGAATACATTCAAAGTAAGGTAACAATGAAACTAAAGCAAATACCCTGGCAAATTTTTTATTTTCATTTTCTAAATAAAGACTACATATATGAAATTCTGGGGGCAGGGGTGGTCCAAGTAAGAAGAAAAATCAAGCTAGTAAAATTTGGTGTGAATAAAATAGTAAAGGTAAAAATATTTCAATTTCATGGTTAATTAAAGCTAAAACAAGTACATTTCAAATTGTATCTATAAAATCCATTCTGGAGATATCATTTAATCAATTGGTCTCCTCATTTGTGTTCCAATGCTAATAATGATGAAATGACTAAGAGATTGTGCTAAATATAACAGCTTTCTATTTTAGGGAACCAGCTAGATAATAATGATCATAAACACAAAAATCCTACTGCGTTTAAGAATTCCAGAACCTGGCCGGGCGCAGTGGCTCACGCCTGTAATCCTAGCTCTCTGGGAGGCCGAGGTGGGCAGATCGTTTGAACTCAGGAGTTTGAGACCAGCCTGAGCAAGAGCGAGACCCCATCTCTACTATAAATAGAAAGAAATTAATTGGCCGACTAATATATATAGAAAAAAATTAGCTGGGCATGGTGGCGCATGCCTGCAGTCCCAGTTACTTGGGAGGGTGAGGCAGAAGGATTGCTTGAGCCCAGGAGTTTGAGGTTGCTGTGAGCTAGGCTGATGCCACGGCACTCACTCTAGCCTGGGCAATAAAGTGAGACTCTGTCTCAAAAAAAAAACACAAAAAACACAACCCTGTGCTATTGACATACTGAAAATTCCTGTAGGTGGCTGAAAAGATTTGAAAAGACCAACAATCAACAATAAAATTTAACCTTACTGGTAAACAGGAAAATGCAAATTAAAACAAAATTTATCCAACTGGTAAAAAACTCGGTAAGCCTGACATTTCTAAGTTTTTGGTCTTATTTTTTTATTGGTCACTATGTTGTCCAGGCTTGAGTGGTGTCAAAATCATGGGCTCAAGCAATCCTCCAGCCTCATGAGTAGCTGGAATTATAGGCACACACTCCTGCACCCAGTGATGTTTCCAAGTTTTGATAATTCAGAAATTACTAATTATCATAAGCTACTAGTGTGCGCACAGATCGGTAACATCATTTTAGAGACATATTGGACAGTATACAGTAAATCTGAACTTGAGTCTTCACAGGAAAAGAAATTCTTACTTTTGGTATATGCTCCAGGCAAATCTGTATTTACGGACATCAAAAAACATAAGAGGTATGTCTACAGTAGCCATGCTTATCATTGCCAAAATCATTGGGAAAGAAAGAAAAAGAGCTTTTCTTAGGCAAATTTTTTCCATAGCATCATAACATTCTGTATCAGAAAAGCAAACTTGGCCAGGTGCGGTAGCTCCTGCCTTAGCACTTTGGGAGGCTAAGGTGAGAGGATCTCTTGAGGCCAGGAGTTGGAGACCAGCCTGAGTAACATAGCGAGACCCTATCTCTACCAAAAAAAACAACAAAAATGAAAACCAAACTACTCTCACTCACACTTCACTGCTGATGAAAGGCTGTATGGGTTCCCCCACACAATCCAATCCTCAGAGTCTAGTGGGCATCTAACAGTCCAACCCCGCTACTAACCAGGCCCAGGGCCCAGGGCCCAGGGCCCAAGGCTCAGCCCCCGCAGGCTGCCCCTGACGGCAGGCGCCAACTACGAGCTGGCTATACATAACTTCTGTCTGAGGTAGCTACAACTTGGAGGTTGTGATGACCTCCACCCTCAGGTAAATTATTTGCTAGAGCACCTCACAGAACCTAGGAAGACAGTTTACTTATGTGAAAGGTGTCAGAATCAAAATAGAGTCACTACCATTGAGAAAACTGACAAATATAGTCGGGGAAGGCCATGAGGAGAGGTGTTCACACTTGTCTGCCTGATAACAACAAAACATCTACAAAAACCACAAACCTGCACAAAGACCATCACAACTTACGTGAGAAATAATTGTGTGAAGTCTTATGCCAAGCAACTGCCTATCCAACCTTGGACTAGCATCTGCCTTGTTATTCTTTGTACCCAAGGATAATTACTTAAAAACAATTACATAATGCTGAGTTTTTTCCTTAAAAATCTTTGTCTTCCTTCACCTCCTTGAACACACATAGTTTACTATGGCATGTGTATTCCCATTGCAATGTGTGATTCCCATATCAGTATCTTTTGTTTTAGAGAGCCTCTCTCTGTTATTTAGGCTGGCACTTACTATTGCTGACTTATTACAAAGAATATTTGTTGTTGCTTTTTATTTTTTGAGTGTTAATGCCACACAAAAAAGAACAGTCTAAATAACAGAAATGAATAGCCGGCTGAAGAAGTACATAGGCCAAGGTCTGGGAAGGTCCCAAGTGCAGTAGTCTCTGTCCCCATGGAGTCGGGAAGTGCCACCACACAGGCATGACTGATGAAGCCCTCCAATTCCAGCCCTTCTCCCCCATCAAAAGAATATGCAATGGGTTGAAAATTCCAAGCTTTTCATCATAGCTTGGTCTTTGGCGATCAGCCCTCATCCAGCAGATTACCAAGAGATGCCTCATCAAAACAAAATGATCCCACCACCCAGGAAATACCACAGTATTTAAGAGCTCTGTGTCAGACACTCCAATCACTCAGGAAATCACAAAGGTCTTTGGAGCTCTTTGACAGCAACTGCTGCCAAAGTTCAAATATTAGAATAAAATATTCTCCTAGAACCCTTATTTACAAGGGTTTTAAGGGTTCTGGGGCAGGAACCAGACAAAAAGACCATCATATATATTTCTTATTATTTTAGAGTCCACCGCCTGGTCTCTGACCACAGACCTCTCTCCACAAAATGATCATGTATGCCAGGGCATTTGCATTTGGTGTAGCATTTATTAGAACAGATACGGCAATAGTACACACAAATATGCCTAACATTTGGAAGCCAGTGTGAGGAAAGGATATTTAAAAAAATAAATAAATTGTCCTATAAAGCAGTACACATTTTCATATTTGTGTACTAATTTGGTTATTGTTTTCCTCTTCATCTACTGCTATTTATACCTTATGATAAGCTTCTGGAGACATGTTTAGCACAGAAATGAGCTGATGAAGAGCTAGATAAGAGTTCCTCCTCAGACCATTTTCCATAGGTATTTCATCCTGAGGAGGCTTTAACTCAACCTCCCAATACATTTGATCATCAATATCAGTATAAGACTTATTTACATGACCAACAACACCAGGAAGACAGCTTTTCATGGTGAGATCACAGTGAGATCATTTCATTATAGAATAAATCAAGAAGAATTACAGAGGTATTTCCTTTTCCCCTCACAAAAGAATCTACCCTTGCTGATATACCAGATATTATTAAG